>PVKV010027961.1:0-15028 GCA_004027835.1 Alouatta palliata | reverse complement strand
ATGCATAGGTTCTTGGCTGATGAACATGAGCAATGCCCCTGCCCTGTTTGCTTCTTACAGCAGCCCAGTGAGTGGGCTATGTGTTTCCATCTGTGTGATAAGTGGTTTGCTCAAGGCCACACACCTGTGACCTGTCTGTGGCCCCAGGTCTAGTGCCTGCAGGCCCAGCACCTGTCCCAGAAGGTGGCTTTGAAGAAGACTACCTCAGTCCCACAGCTGGTCTGCAGCTTGAGGCCAGGCAGCTTCCCCACTACCCCTAGAGATTTTGTCTTCTGCCTCTGCTCATCCTGCAAAGTCAGCAAATTCAACTTAATGCAACAAATCTTTTGGAGTAGAACAAAATATAATCCAATACCACTTACCTTGAAAAAGAAAAGACAAGCCAGCTGAATGGGACAGAGCCAGGCACAGCATGGGAGCCAGCTAAGGAGCCCGTCAAGGGTCCTGGCCGCTGCACGGCTCATGGGAGCAAGGCTGCATTGGGAGTGTCTGGGGAGGTCCTGCCTGCTTGCCCTGTGGCTCCATTTGCTGGGTCACTTACCAGCAGGCCCACGTTCCAGAGAGACCTGACCACAGTGAAAGGACTCAGAACAAGGTCAAAGGTCAGGGTCAACCGGGTCAAGGGAACAGGAGCTTGAGTCCTGGAGTAGGGGAGACACAGGGTGACAGTGGTGCCATCTAAAGCCCTCAAGGGGCTGGCCTAGGCCATGGGGGACTGAGAACAAGAAGCCAGGTTTTTGCTCAGCTCAAATCAGACCTTCCTGCCATGGGGCTCTGTGCCCTCGGCATTGGGGAGAGATTCCTTGTGGTTGTTGAGGGGATTGGGGTGGCTACTGAGTCCTCTCAGCTCTGAGGTTCTTCATCCATGAACTGAATTGACAGAGGCTGGCCGGAAGCCCTGGGAGCGGAGCAACTCGGTGGAGAAGCCTGTATCCTCAATTCTGTCCAGGTGAGCAGCCCAGAAGGCCTGAGCAGCGAGGCTGGGGGTGCAGAGGCGGGTGCTGGCGCCGATTCACATGTCTGTTTCATTCCATGCCGTAGAACCCCGTCTGTGGCAAAGAGCCCCGAAGCTAAGAGCCCCCTTCAGTTGCAGCCTCACTCTAGGTACTGAACAACCCTTCTGCTCACGTGTTCTCCAGGGTTGGGCCTCCTCTGTCCCCTGTCCCGTGACTAACACCTTGCACCCTGTCTCACGTCTTGGCATTTAACAGCTTGCTCTGGGAAGGTGATCTGTTCTTTCAGACCCAGGACCTCGGGGTCCTGTCAGTCCACTCTTCCTCCTCCCTCTGAGAGAGAGACCGAGGCCCGGGGAGGGCAGTGACCTGTCCACAGATCTAGTGCAGGGGGCTGACATGGAGTCCCAGCTCTGGACTCACTACTTGTGACAGTGGGCAAGTTAGGAGACCTCTCCAAGCCTCTGTTTCCCCCCAACAAAACAGGTCTGTGAATCCCTGCTGCATAGGGCAGTGGTGGGGACAGCTGTGCAAACAACAGCTGGACGTGGTCACTAGGCATGGCCGCACCCAACAGCTCAGCTAGTCCTAGGACTGGCCCTGAGCCCCACACCCTCTCCTCCAGCCCAGAGTCCTTACTCTGCATCCATCACAGAGCCAGTTTCCCCTAGACATGCTGACCATATTTCCCAAACCAAAAGCTGGTGTGACAACACGATAGAATATTTGGAACTGAGGTTGCCCAAAAAGGCACAGGCAGCCACGTTGTATCTGGAGGCCCATGTGGCCTGAATTTCTGAAGCCCTCTAGAACCTGCATCAAGAAATGTCTCCATTGCCACCAGAAATTGAAGGGAAACCACCCTTGTCACAGAGCAGGAGGCATTGAAACTGGCCTTGCAGAGCAAAACAGGTGACGAGCCGAGCAAGCCCTGGCCTGTCCCTGGCAGGAATGGCCAAGACCAGGGCAGGGGGACAGAGATGAGGAAGTCTTAGCGGTCAGCTGGGGTTTGTCAAAGGCTTGTGGCCAGGCAGGCCGTGTGTTGGGGACAGTCCCTGCCTGCAAAGATCACATGTGAACAAGGCCCCTGTGGTTCTGAGGGGTGCTCCAGCAAGGGTGTGGGGCCACATGATGAAAGGGACAGGGTGCTTTGGGGAGAGGGGCAGGGCAGGCCTCCGTTGGGAGCTGGCATTTCATTGACCCGGACGAGGAGGAGCCTGCTATGCGGAGATGATGGGGACAGCCTTCCAAGCTGAAGGAAGGGTAAGTGCCAGGGCCCTGAGCCTGCAGCCACCTGCCGAGTTCTCCCGCACCTCGCACCTCGGAGCAGACAGCAGGCCATGGGGCATGGGAACGGGAAGGGTGAGGAAGAGGGTGTGAGGGAGCGCAGAGTTAGAAGTTTGCATTGGATTCATGTGCAGGGCTCCCGTTAGGGAGCTTGAGGCACAGGATGCCATGATGGGGGCTGGGAAGGGGAAGGCAACCAGAGTGGGCGAAGCGAGGGCCCTGGAGCAGACACGGCAGCCAGGGGAGCCTGCAGTGCTCCCGGCCATGGTCTGCTGATGGAGTGAAGGTGAGCTGCAGTGTTCTGAGGGGCCAAGGGTCGCTCACTGGGCAGGAACATTGTCAAGGCCATTCATGCTTGGAATAGGGTCTCTCGTCAGCTCTGAGACAAATCTGTTTTCTGTATTTCCAAATGGCTCCAAAGGGAGCATATACCACCACCCCTCTAGTGCGTCCCATTGCTTAGGAAGCCTGCTGTGTGTATCGCTGGGTGGCTGTCAGGGGTGCAGATGGAGAGGGCCGAGGCCTGGAGAAGTGGAGCAATCAGCCCAAGTTTCCCAGCAGTTTTATCTGGAACCCACAGGAGAGGCCTGAAGGACCCAGGGGCCTCTGGCTGGATGTGTTTGCCTATCAGGACCCAGAATTACTGACAGACCTGTTTAGGGCTAGGCTTGGCCTCTTCCTTGAGCTCATGTGGAGGGGTATGAAAACACTTCATTCTTCATCCTTATTCTACCTAGCTGTGGGCAACACTGGTCCTCAGTGTCACCAGATGGTCCTCATCTGTGCCTGTGACCCCTCAGCAGCCAAGGCTGGCCCTGC
Organism: Alouatta palliata; assembly: GCA_004027835.1. Lineage (NCBI taxonomy): Eukaryota > Metazoa > Chordata > Mammalia > Primates > Atelidae > Alouatta > Alouatta palliata. The sequence continues at coordinate 11,969 of PVKV010027961.1, read as the reverse complement.
CAGATAAATGTGTGTGTGCCCATGGTCATACCCACGGGCTGAGGCCACATACCCTTCACTGAAACCACGGGCTCCAGCCTCCATCCTGTCCATGTGGGAGGGAACTTGGGTCCCAGCAATGTGTCTTTCAGTACCAAGTCATGTTTAAAAGACCAGGTATGGGCATTTTGCCAAGATCTTCCAGGGAAAATGCATGTATGAGACTTTTTTTTTTTTTTTTGAGACAGAGTCTTGCTCTGTTGCCCAGGCTGGAGTACAGTGGCATGATGTCGGCTCACTGCATCCTCTACCTCCCGAGCTCAAGCCGTTCTCCTGCCTCAGCCTCCCAAGTAGCTGGGACTACAGGCGTGTGCCACCATGCCCAGCTAATTTTTTGTATTTTTAGTAGAGATGAAGTTTCACCATGTTGGTCAGGGTAGTCTTGATCTCCTGACCTCATGGTCCACCCACCTCAGCCTCTCAAAGTGCTGGGATGACAGGCGTGAGCCACCGTGTCCGGCCAAGAGACCTTACCATTCAAATGAGGCCAGCACGGCACTCATGCCTGTCATGCCAGCACTTTGGGAGGCCGAGATGGGAGGATCACTTGAGCCCAGGACTTCGAGACCAACCTCACCAACACAGTGAGACACCATCTCTACAAAAAGTTAAAAATATATATATATATATATAGGGACTGGGCTCGGTGGCTCATGCCTGTAATCCCAGCACTTTGGGAGGCCGAGGCAGGCAGATCATGAGGTCAGGAGATCGAGACCATCCTGGCCAACATGGTGAAACCCTGTCTCTACTAAAACTACAAAATTAGCTGGGCGTGGTGGCACATGCCTGTAATCCCAGCTACTTGGGAGACTGAGGCAGCAGAATTGCTTGAACCCAGGAGGTAGAAGTTGTGGTGAGCCGAGATTATGCCATTGCACTCCATCCTGGGCAACAAGAGCGAAACTCATCTCAGGGAAAAACAAAACAAAACAAAACAAAAAAACCCTGCCTGTAGTCCCAGCTACTCAAGAGACTGAGGTGGGAGGATCACTTGAGCCTGGGAGGTTGAGGCTCCAGTGAGGGGTGATACCCCACTGCACTCCAGCCTGGGTGACAGAGTGAGACTTTGTCTCAAATAAATATAAATAAAATTCAAGTCAGTTACCTTAGTTCAGAAACTTTTCAAAGAAGTAGTCCATGAGAACTACTTCAAAAGAGCAAAACCAGCTGGGCAAGGTGTCTCACAACTGTAATCCCAGCACTTTGGGAGGCCAAGGTAGGTGGATCACCTGAGGTTGGAAGTTTGAGACCAGCCTGACCAACATGGAGAAACCCTGTCTCTACTAAAAATACAGTTAGCCATGTATGGTGACACATGCCTGTAGTCCCAGCTACTTGGGAGGCTGAGGCAGGAAAATCACTTGAATCTGGGAGGCAGAGGTTGCAGTGAGCTGAGATTGCACCATGGCACTCCAGCCTGGGGAACAAGAGTGAAACTCTGTCTCAAAAAAAAAAAAAAGAAGTGAAACCACATAGGAGGGTGTTTCTTGGGGGAGGCGTGCTGTGCCGGAGCCGGCTCCAGTACCAGGGACACTGGTGTGTGTCAGGAGCACACCTCCGAGCTGGTGTGAACTCCGCAGCATCACACTGTACTTCCTGCCGCCGCTGCTGCTTCCCTGAGCCCCAGCTCAACCTGGAGCATGAGCTCCCACCCTGAGGAGGAGGTTGTTGATACTGTTTTCTTTCCAGGGAGGCAACGGGTGGGTTCAGTGTCGTTACTCAAGCTGCTACCTCTGCATAAGAGCTCTGATCAGAAAGCAGTTCCTTTGTTACCCCAGCCTTGGCCCTCGGGTTGGGAAGTATGGTCACAGTATCCCTGGAGAGTCTCTTGGGGTAGAGACTGCACGTGAAGTCCTTCTCAAGTAGTGTCAGGTGGCCAGAGTCCAAAGCAAGCAGCCTTTGTGGAGCGAGGGGCGCAGGTGGGCCTGGCCTGAGCAGGCCCTCTGCACAGCCAGCTTGCCCCACACCCGCCTCCAGCCGGGCACCTGCAGCCCTGCTCCCACTTACCGCACCCACCATTCCTCTCCCAGGATGAAGCCTGCTGGGAGCGTGAATGATGTGGCCCTGGATGCCTTCGACTTGGACCGGATGAAGCAGGTGAGTGTGCCCTGTGCCCTTCTCAGAGGCTGAGGGCAGCCAGCAGGCTGGGGACCGTCTCTGACCAGCACGGCCAGGCAGGCCCTGGGAGCCCACATGTGGCTGCCAAAAAGCCAGTCAGGGAGCAGCCATGGCGGAAAGGGGGTGACCAAGCTCATCCCTTGTCCCCAGCCCCTGCTGTCACCAGAACTAAGATATCCCTCGACTTTTCTGGGCACCTCCCTGAAGCCCGCCTCAGGGGTTTTCTTCCCTAGGGCAGCCCTTAGTTTTAGCAGTATCTGCCTGAGGGAGACAGCTGCAGGATGTTTCCAGGCCTTCCACACTGTCCCCCCTCAGCATGGGAAGGGGGCCGCAAGGAGGCAATGGTGACAGATGTGACTCTGGAGAGGCCCAGGAGACCCTGACCCCTTTGGACATGGCCCAACCCAGGCCGGCTTTTCTGTCTCCACTGCCTGTCCCTTCACCTGGACGCTCCTCTCCAACAGGAGATCCTAGAGGAGGTGGTCAGAGAGCTGCACAAGGTGAAGGAGGAGATCATCGATGGTGAGTGGAACCCCCGCTGGGGAGGGCGGCACCCAGGGGGCTGCAGGACAGCGGTCCCTGTCACCCAAGGTGGGGGCCTGCAGTTTGATCGGAGCCCACCCTGTAAGAGATTTCATTCTTACGATCTCTAGCTGAGGAAACAGCCTCAGGAAAGCTAAGTGACTTGCCTAAGAATGTGCAGCTCCCTGTGGCGTGACATCCGAATCTGAGACCCTCCGTATCCCTGTGCACCTTCCCCGAGGACCCACGTGGGAGGTGCATGGAGGGCAGACCCCACATCATTCCAGAGCCAGGTCTGCAGGAAGCCACCTGAGCGTCTGTCATTTCACCCCCTGGTGGTTTATGTTGCTGTCTTGATTCTGCCTCCTCCAGTCACTGGTGTTGGGGTTCTGAGAGAACCACTCTGCCTTCCTGGGGGTGCAGGGAGACCAAGGGCCACAGAAGCCACTTCCAGGCCTGAGCCACAGCCTGCCTGGTCCTGGGCTGGGGAGCAGGTGGGGAGTAGCCTCTGGCTCCAGAGCAGGGCGGGTCTCAGTGCATCACATCCGTCCTTCCGGTTCCCACCAGAGCCTTTGAGGGTGCTGGCTCAGATCTGCAGCCAGAGGAAGAGGGGGTGGGTCTGGGCAGGGTAGGCTCAGCCCTGGGTCAGAGCTGTGCAGCACAGCCAGCACCAGCTCCCACCTGCCTCCCCCACCAGGGCGATGAAGGCTCACACCTGATGTGCAGCTGGGTCTGGCCTCCAGGACATCGCAGCGACCTGGGCAAAAGGGTCCCACAAGCACACTGGGGTGGAGGCTGATGGCAGAGGGAAGAGACAGGTGGGAGTCTGAAGACCCAGGCCTCCTGCCCTAGCCGGCCCGCCCTTGTTTGAGCAGAGAGCACTCAGTTCCTGTTTGTCCAGTTCACCCAAAGGCCTGAGCTGGGGAGATAAGGAGTTAACAAATGAGGGAATGTGAGGCAGTCTACCCAGCTAACTGGTAACACCGCCTTGCTGCTGGGCACCCTCCAGCCCCAGGCATAGCTGGTCAGAAACCAAGGGCCCTCCACAAGCCTCTACCTGCCACAGGTGCAGCCCCAGGTGGAAACCACCCTGGCTGAGAGCCCGGGAAGGGGTAGGCATGGGCCATGCCAGGGGCTCTGAGAAGCAGCTCCCTGTGGCTGGGGGATGCCCGCCCCTACCACCCCCAGCCTTGCCCTGGCTGTTGGCTCTTGGCCCAACAGGGTCTATCCAGGGAGAGGCCTGAGCTGGCATAGAGGAGGGAGAGTCAGGCAGGGGACAGATAGCAGAGGAAGGAGGGAAAGGCCCAAATTTGGGAGGCGGGGATGGAGCACTAGCTTGGGGTGGGGAGAAAGCCAGGAGGAGACAAGAGAGGCCCCTTCCTCCCCTGGGGAGAGAGCAGAGCCAGGGCCGTCCCTGGGGTCCAGGGCCAGGACTTCCTGCTGCCCCTGTAGGAGCAGGGAGGGCAGAACCTCGGCCTCCACTCTGTTGGGGGAAGGGCTCCCAGGCCCTTGGCACCTCGCTAGCTAGCTGTCCAGAGCCTACAAAGACCCTGCGTCCCCACACACAGCAGCTCCTCACACCAGGGTCCCAGTACCCACCATGCCTCAGCAGCAGTGAGCCACAGGCAGGGCACCAGCCTCTGTCCCGAGCCAGGTCCTCCCCTATCAGAGCAGTGGCAGCAGGGGCCGCCGCAGGAGGAATGGCAGATGAGCCCCCAAAGCCTTTTGTCATCATCCCAGAGGTCTTCACCAAAGCCTGGATGGAGCTCCCAGGGGATGGGGCAGGGGCAAATGCCAGGTAGGTCCACGCCAGGAGTGCGGGGCCCTGATGAGAAGCTGGACTGCACCTGCCATGGCTGCACCTGAGCCACCACCACCTGTCCCACAGCCATCAGGCAGGAGCTGAGTGGGATCAGCACCACATAAGGGGCCAGCCGCGCTGCGCTGCGCTGAGCCGAGACGTCGAGCCCATCCGGCGACGGAGGACAGCCAGGAGCCCAGCCAGCCCCAGACTCCAGCGCACCAGAGCACACACGGGAGCCTGGGTGCACTGCCGTGAACCCTCCCAACCTGTGATCACACGTTACAGTGAGGAAACCACGTGCAACTCCTGGATTTTTTTTAGATTCTACCTGACACAGAACACCAGGTCTACTTGTCTTTTTTGTATTTTATATTTGCTTATTTAAGTGTACATTTCTTTTGGTTTAGAGAGAGACACCCCTGAATCACCTGCTTCATTAGATGGTTTCCAGGTTTTCTCCCAGGTGACGCTGTTAGCGCCTCAGCTGGCAGTGACAGCCGGCCCAGTGTGGCGCCACCGTGCACTGCAGAGCTGTCCAGCGCAGCTCTGTCCCCAGCGATCATGGTGTTGAAATTGTCTGTCATGCACCACGGTGTCTGTGTCCACACAGTAATAAAGGTTTACTGTCCGCACCCTTGCGCTCAGGATCTCACATTGGTCCTTCACACTCAGGGAAGGGCCTGGGACCACAGTGACCAGGAGTTGTAGGAGCAAGATGACGGTCTTAGGAAGTTGGGCTCAGAACATTCCCAAGCCCGGGAAGGGTGGGCTGGTATCCTGGGGCTGGGCCTCAGGTTCTGCCTGTGGGGAACCCCCTACAGGACCCCCAGGAAGATGGCCCTTAAGTAAGTGCAGCCCACACCCCCGAGCTCCGCAGGACTCCGTGCACATTCTGATGACTGACAGGGCCCCACAAGCGTCCTGTCCAGGGAGGGATGGACATGGGGCTCAGTAGACTCCGGGCAAATGCAAGGCAGCTTTGCCTGCTCCTCTGCTCCACAGTCTCCTGGGAGAACCATCTGGCCTGCAATGGCCCGTCCCAGGCCCCTGCCCTGAGGCAGCAGTCAGAGACCGAGGCTCTGACCTTTGCCTTCTAGGACCCGGGGTCACCAACAGGCTGGCCTTGAGATCCTGTGACCGTTCATGCCCCAGTTCCCCCACATGATGCCCCATGGCCACAGAGCAGTGTGCCCAGCGGCCCCCAAGGGCCATGGCAGGGGAGGGAGCCAGCACTGGCGTGCTGGGACCCAGTGGCTGATCTCAAGGGTCAGCTTCTGCTCCTGACACTGCATCCTTGGGCTTCCCAGCAGCCCTAGCGACAGGAATATGACTGTTCTGCCCCTTAGGAGGCAAGGCACCAAGGTCTGATTTAACCCAGGACCTGCAGACCACAGCTCAGAGCTGCTCTCTCCTGCTTCCCCCCCAGGCCAGGAGTCCTGTAGTCTCCCCGAGAGCGCTCTAAGGACTATCTTCAGAACCACCCTCCAAACCTGGGCCTGGCCTCCAGCTTGTGGACGAGGCCTGGACATGCCCCTTTGTGTTGTCTGAAGAAAAGTGCTGGACAAGGCGCCCTTCAGACACAGCAGGAGGAGCGGGTGCTGGGGCTCCCCTCAACCTGTCAGCGGGCCTGTGTGTACAGGGAGGGGCCGCCCAGCTCAAAGTCTTCATGCCGGGGCCAGTGGTGCTTCCTTCACAGAACAAATTCTGGGCTCAGGTTGCTTCCCTATGCCACTCAGCAGGCTGCCCAGGGACACAGGAGCCTGGCACCATGCGAGGCCACTCCCAGTTATGGGGGGAGGCCTCCATCTCCCAGGCCACCAGGGACAGCCCCTGGGACCTTACTCATGGCAAGGCCTTCAAGCCCTGACTGCAGCCTCTGTCTCCCTTCCTAAGTCCTGGAGGCTGAGGCTGCCTTCCCCAGGGCTGTGGTGGGAGCAGCAGGGCTGGGCCCCTCCATCTTTCTCTGGCAGGGAGGGCTTCACCCAGGCACCCCTCCTGCTGCCTGCCTACCTACCTCTAGGACATCAGGACCCACGCTAGCCCAGCCCTCCAGAAGAAGACAGCCTCTTACATCCCAGCCGTGCCCTCAGCCCTTCTGTAGAAAGGACCCACACATGGCCCAGTTCACACAGACTCCCAGGACACTGCCTGGCCCACATCCCTCTGAGCTGTGGCTCACCAGGACATTCATCTGCCCGGCCAGCCCCTGGGCTTGGGCGCTGGATCTGGGAAGAACTCCTCCAGCCCCTCCTCTAAACTGGTGTGGGAAACAGACCCTCTGTGGGCTCAGGGACACTCCCTGTGCAGGAGGGCATAGGGAGAGCAGGAAGTGAACAGGCCCGAGGAGTGGGGATGAGGCAGGCAGTTTGGGCTCCAGGCTGGGGAGCCAGCCTCTGCAGGGCTCAGCCGGGCAAGGGAGGAGTGGCTGCCAGGAGGGGATTCAGGGCCACACAGATGACCAAAGTGAGCTTTCTGTGCACCTCAGTGTGTGTTCACACGGTAGTGGTGGGCCCTCAGGGACACTGCCCAGCAGCAGCCACCATCCTGCAAAGAGCCAGGAGCGCACACAGGACCTGGGCCTGGCCTGGGGGAAGCGGCACTCAGGCCACAAGCTCCACCCACCGGGGTAACCCAGTGCCCCATTCTCTGGGGCCAGGCTCCAGCCCAGAGCACCTCCTCAGAAGCACAATCCATGGGCTGTGAAACAAACGCCGGGTTTAATGGACGGCACAGGCACCCCAGAGAAGTCAGCTCTGTGGGGACTCTGGGCTCAGAGCACCCAGGTTACCAAGGGGCAGGGCCAGGCCTTGCCCGGTGAGTGCCACAAAGGGAGGCCCAGTGCCAAGGTCCAGAGTGAGTCCACGAGCAGACAGAGCCCTGCAGCCCACACCGCTGTGGCCAGGTGTGCTGTGCAGGACGCTCTGAGGGGACAAGGGCAGCAGCCCCTCAGAGCTGGGGTGAGAGGCCGGAGGGACAGGTGGGGGATGATGGCCACCAGCAGGAGGCAGCCTCACAGGCCATCCTTTGCGAGCCTGTACACCCGCTTCACCCTGGCATAGGGCCCCAGGGAGTCCTGAAACACAAAATCCCAGAGCACCCTCACCCACGAGTAGTGCTGCGGCAGGTGGTCGTAGTACTCGGGCGCAATCTTCCGCACCTGTGGAGAGGAGGTGGGGCTCAGAGGCTGGTTTTCCTCGGGGCCACACATGCAAGCACACACGCACACACGCACACCTGAGCACGTGCTGCTCTTGCACACGCTCATGCAGACATGTTTGCTCACATACACACAGGTGTACATGCATGCACACACATCATAGCCTCCAGGGTGCCCATGTCCAGCTCAGCCAAACACGAGGCCACCCCCTGTAGTTCTCCCTGCCACCATCATCCCCTACCTCCCTGGGTACCCAGAAGGCTGGTGCTCCCTGCTGGAGCGCCGAGGCACCCACAGGCTCGACTCAGAGCGCCCTTCCCCAAGTGGTAGTTGCAGAATTCAGTGCACCACTCCACTTGACCCCACCCCACTTTCTGATCCAGAGACCCCACTGCTGGGGTAGCGGCTAAGGCATAGCCTGCCTGAGTCCTGCCAGGCCACAGGGTCACACCCATGCTCCTCAGCCCAGTGACCCGCCAACCTCGGCATCGGCGAGCCTCACTGCTTGTCACTTTCCAAAGGCCTCTTGAGCACATGCTAACCCCTCCAGCCTTTGCTCTGCACCAGCACCCCCACCCGCCTCCTCCAGGAAGTGCTCCCAGCTTCAGTGCCTGCAACTGCACCACCACCATGCCGCCCCACTGCTCAGCAACTCCCATCACAGGGTGCCCTTCCTGCCCCCCTGCACCCCGTCACCTCCTAAGGATGCTCTCAGGATGCAGGGGATCCAGCCGCAAAACCTGGACAGGAGGGCCATGGGAGGCAAAGCCAGCACCAGGCACCCAGAGCCTCCCACTTTGCTTGAGAGAAGTAAAGGCTCATGATTAACAGCAGCACTCTCGCTCTGCCACCTTCTGAGGCGGGCACCTCTCCCCCTGTGCCCCATCACCTTTTGAGGCGGGCATCTCTCCCCCTGTTCCCCGTCACCTCCTGAGGCGGGCGCCTCTCCCCTCTGTGTCCCGTCACCTCCTGAGGCGGGCACTGCTCCCCTCTGTGCCCTGTCACCTCCCGAGGTAGGCACCTCTCCCCCTGCACCTCTGCCTTTTTATCTATACAACAAGGATAATGGATGGGGACGCAGCTGCCTCCTGGATTGTAGTGAGGTTCAAGCGAGATAGTCCCCAGTGCAGAGCACCGCCTTGGTACTGCCAGCCAGAAAGGAGGGCACAGGCCACAGCCCAGGCTTGGAACCAGTCTGAGGGATTCCAGAGTCACACGGGCCAGGGCACGCACACAACTCGTACAGGGACATGTGCACAGACACCTGCACAACTAGGCAAGCGCTCACATGTAACCACATGCACAGAGCATGTACGCACGCTCAGGCACGCATGCACATACATGCAAATACTAGGCACCTACACGTAATCACAGGGCAAACACGCTCACACAGACACGTGCTCACACAGGCGCACACAGAGGTGCTCTCAGGCGCCTGAACACCCCAGTGCCACCTTCTCCCGCCCCCTTTGCTGCAGGTCACTCCAGCTCTTTCCAGGCAGCCAGAGGCCACTAAGGCACAGGCTGGCAATGGCTGAAGGATGGCTCCTCCTCCCCTTCGTCCTTTCTTGTTCAGAAATTCTCCAGCTCCCAGTCTCCCAAGGCAGAGGTGTCCAACCCTGGGGCTTCCGCTCCCCGTCAGCTCTGGCCAAGCCCCTTGGGCTGTGAAGGGCAAGGCCCGCCCCGTCTTCTCTGGGCCCTGGAGGGTCACAGGGCAATGACAAGGAATGAGCAGGGACAGAGCCTGCAGACGGTGCTTCCACGCAGCGTCACTAATGCCGCCCCGCTCCAAGGAAGAGGAAGCTGGGGCACAGAGAGGGTGAGCAGCTTGCCAGAGGACACACAGCCCTCTGGCATACTTCATGGCAAGCTTTGAGCAGCCTCCACTGTGAAATGCCTCTCAGACCCTGCCTCCCTGAATTTGCTTCAGCCTCCAGCAGAGGACTTGCCTGTGTTGCGTGGCCTTTCCTCCTGCCCTGGGGACAAGTGTGAGCGGCCGTGCCATGCCATGACCAGCACCAAAAGGGAGAGGTTGCTGGGCATCGCCCAAGGCCCTCCTGGGCCCCCACCTCCTTAGATGGCCATGCAGCCCTGCTCTGCCCTGCCACCCCAGCCACATACCAGGGGCAGGTTGCAGCCTGGGATGCTGGGGAAGTCGTGGTGCTCCATGTGGTAACCCACGTTGAAGGTGATCCAGTTGAGGGGCCCGTAGTAGGAGTAGGTCTCGTGGCCCTTGAGGAACATGTAGTGCTCGGCCACGAAGTGGCCTGAGATGGGGTGCAGGCCCAGGCCCAGGAAGGAGCTGGCCAGCAGGTAGACCACAGGCTTGAGCCCCCAGAGGGCAAAGATGGCCGCGTCGGCCGCCAGCTGCACCAGCGCATTGAGCACCTCCATGCGGGTCACGGCCCTGGGGTGGACACAGAGCGGCCGCAGCGAGTAGAAGAAGGGCTGCAGCGCCAGCCAGAGCAGCTTGCGGGCGGGCGTGCAAAAGAACCAGCCCTCCAGGCGCGTGGGCACGTCCACATCCAGTCCGTCGCCACCGAGGTAGCGGTGGTGGTCCACATGGTACTTCTTGAAGGAGGCGGCGTAGGGCACGCCCACAGGCAGGTTAGCGAACACGGCCAGCCAGCGGTTGCGCGCGGCACAACCCGTGCCGAAGGCTGCATTGTGTGAGATGTCGTGGATGGCCAGCGTCAGCGAGTGGTTCACGCAGCCGCCGAGGGTGTAGGCCCAGAACAGCAGCCAGCGCCAGGCCAGCCCGCGCACCAGCCAGCAGGCCAGCAGCTGCGCCAGCACCAGCGCCAGCACCGTCCACTTGAGGCTCGGGTCCGGCCGCATCAGGGTCTTGATGGCTGGGTACTTGGCTGCAGGGAACACGGGGAGGCGTGAGGCCCTGCTCAGTGGGGCTGCACCCCGCCCTCCTCCGCACGCTTCTTCCCACGGCAGCGGCCGAGGGGAGAGAAGGTGGGAACGGCCAGCAAACCTCGCTGGTCCCTTTACCCCTGGACACAGAGGCCAGTCACGCTCAGTGCTGCCCGAGGGCCCGCTGCCCCCCGCCCTGGCCGAGCCTTATCCTGCCAGACTCAGAGGGTAAGACTTCAGCAGGGGCACACGCAGCCCACGCTGGCCTACCACATCCCAGCTGTTCCCACCCAGCAGGTCCAGGAGAGTGGGGACGCCACAGAGGCTGTGCCTGGGTGCTGCCTGTGTGCTTCCTGCGGGGGGCCTCGGCCCGGGGGTGCGAGCCTAGCACCTGCAGCAGAGTAGTCCCAGGTGGGGAAGCAGTGTCTGTCTCCTGTCTAACAGGCCAAGGGGACCTGCTGGCAGCGCCCACTCAGGAAGGCTCCGGCCCAGGCACAGGGCCAAGGAAGTCACAGGCAAAGTCTCCTTTGTAGGATGTAGGCGGACTGCAAACCCGAGGGCTCCACTGCCTCCTTCTCACCCCGGGACGCTCCTCACCCCCAGGGCAGTGGCCAGCCCTCCTGGGGACCTGCCAGCTCCAGGCCTACCCCCACCCCATCCTGTCTTTCCCAGGCAACCAGTCTCTGCTTCCTCTTGGAAGGAGGCCAAACCTCGAGGCAAGAGGGAGGGGCAGGCCACGCCTGGCCAGGTGAGCCACACACCCAGGTGAGCCCTGGGGAGGGCTGGCCCAGGCCTCCAGCGCTTGGGTACAGGCAAGCATAGGCCACTCCTGTGCCCCTCAGAGGCGAGAACCACAACACAGCCTGGCAGCCCTGACCTTGGAGAGTGGGCCTCAGTTTCCCCATCTGCTGAACCAAGTTACTAAGTCCTACCTGTGTGGGGCACCCTCGGGGTCCCTCACCATGCCCTGTGCAGCCCACCTTCAGGGAGCCCCGTGCCCTTCCTGCTTTCCCCAGCACCTCGCAGGACTCAGCTGCCCCTCCAAGCCCCAGCCTTCCCTCACGGCCTCCACTCTGGACCGCCAGAGAGAGGAGAAACCTGCACACAGAAGGACAGCAGTGCCCACCCTGCCAATCCCTTGCCCAGCCCAGCTGTGGGCTGGTCCTGTCTCTCACAGGCCCCAGAAACGGCCACTGGGCTGGCACATCCTACAGGCATGCCGTTTTCTGGGTGTGTCTGCCAAGGTGTTTCCAGACTGGCAGCGAGTAAGTGGACTGAGTGGGGAAGGCCCGCCCTCAATGTGGGCCAGCATCATCCAATCAGCTGGGCAGAGACAGAACAAAAAGGCAGAGGCAAAGGTTTTCTCTCCCTCCTATCCTTCCCCCTTCTCCTTCTCCACCTCTCTCCTTCTCCGCCTCTCTCCTTCTCCGCCTCTCTCCTTCCCTCCCTCTCTCCTTCCCTCCC
>PVKV010027960.1:0-25686 GCA_004027835.1 Alouatta palliata | reverse complement strand
CAAGAGATCGAGACCATCCTGGTCAACATGGTGAAACCCCGTCTCTACTAAAAATACAAAAATTAGCTGGGCATGGTGGCACGTGCCTGTAGTCCCAGCTACTCGGGAGGCTGAGGCAGGAGAATTGCTTGAACCCAGAAGGCGGAGGTTGCGGTGAGCCGAGATCGCGCCATTGCACTCCAGCCTGGGTAACAAGAGCAAAACTCCATCTCAAAAAAAAAAAAAGAGATGCATTCTCTCTTGTTTCTGTCTAATACTGGCTTTGGCATCAGATTTTAAGGAATGATCACTCAGATTCTTTGGAATTTTTTCCAGTCTGTTGTCCCCAAAATTGTCTTTTCATTATTAAACAATTGGGGAAAAATCAATAGAGGCAACCACACCCTACTCTTAAGAGTGTTTTCTCTTTCTCAGCAAACTGACACAAGAATCAAACACCGCATGTTCTCTCACTCATAGGCGGGTGTTGAACAGTGAGAACACATAGACACAGGGAGGGGAGCATCACACACTGGGGTTTGTGGTGGGGAACTAGGGGAGGGACAGCGGGGGGTGGGGAGTTGGGGAGGGATAACATGGGGAGAAATGCCAGATACAGGTGATGGGGAGGAAGGCAGCAAACCACATCACCATGTATGTATCTGTGCAACAGTCTTGCATGTTCTTCACATGTACCCCAAAACCTAAAACGCAATAAAATATATATTTTTTAAAAAAAGAGTGTATTCTCTTTTGGCAGGCATAAAGATGATAAACCAGTGAAATGCCACCAGTATGATGGTCTGGTAGAATTAGCAACAATTTGTGCTCTTTGTAATGACTCTGCTTTGGATTACAATGAGGTAAGTCTCTTCATAAATTAGAAGAAATGGCTGTTCCTAGTTCAAGGGTGGGGTGGGTGGAATGAAAGTCCAGTCTTCCTTCCTCCCTTTTGAAAATCAAGGGTTCCTGATTTTATTTCCCCTTCCATTCAGGAGCCTGTGGTGGGGCCAGCATGACCACACCAAAGAAAACTGAGAGCCTTTCACTTATCGTCTGTGACTGAGCATTGCAGTTAGTTAACTAAGAGTTGTAGTGTATGTGATGTTCTTAACTGTTGATAGCATACTTACTAGAAATTAATAAAACCCAGGATAGAAAATCCTTTCCTGAAAGCAAAGAGTAGAGTTTTTGTCTCAAGCCAATCTCTGTCAGAGACAGAATGTTAACTTTTCTGGATGATAAGCAATGACATGGAATTACCTTATTATGTGAAGTCTCTCTTTGAATTAATAGTGTGATCAGTGACTTCTTATGTTTTCGTGAAATAATAAATACTGTGATTGGTGTCTTATATTTTTTTTTTTTTTTTTTTTGAGACGGAGTTTCGCTCTTGTTACCCAGGCTGGAGTGCAATGGCGCGATCTCAGCTCACCGCAACCTCCGCCTCCTGGGTTCAAGCAATTCTCCTGCCTCAACCTCCCGAGTAGCTGGGACTACAGGCACGTGCCACCATGCCCAGCTAATTTTTGTATTTTTAGTAGAGACGGGGTTTCACCATGTTGACCAGGATGGTCTCGATCTCTTGACCTCGTGATCCACCCGCCTCGGTCTCCCAAAGTGCTGGGATTACAGGCGTGAGCCACCGCGCCCGGCCAATTGGTGTCTTATATTTAAGGGAAATGAAAAACCTACTTACTAGAGTAAGATCACATGCATACCTGTACTTTGAGTATGTTTTTAATTATCTGGGTCACCTGTTCCAGAGGAGGATTAAAAATGGCCATAGAATAATGATATAATAGAGGACAGATGGTCCTTCTATGGAAAAAAATATTAAAGAGAAATTTATCTGTGTATTTCTCCCTTTCTTCTACTTTCTGTGCCTTTAACCAATACAGGCAAAGGGTGTGTATGAAAAAGTTGGAGAAGCTACAGAGACTGCTCTCACTTGCCTAGTAGAGAAAATGAATGTATTTGATACTGAACTGAAGGGTCTTTCTAAAATAGAACGTGCAAATGCCTGCAACTCGGTTAGTATTTGAACCTGGTTTATTGTTCATGCTGCTTATCATGCACTAAGTGTATGTACACTTAGTGTCCTCACTGTCCTCTCTTAGAAAACTAATTATACCTTATCTCCTCAAACTTACGGGATTTCCTTCCCCATATTCACTCTCAGGTAAGATGCTGTTCCTATGTATTTGACCGTGAAAATAAAAGCAATTAATAGATAATTTCCCTGAGCGACCATCTGTGCCCACAGGGGCTGCCTTCTGCTGTAGTACTGCAAACAGTCTTCTTGCTCCTAGCAGAAGCCATCTCCTCCCAACATCTCTGCTGTATTACTGATTTCCATCTCTACTAGATGTTCAACAGCATAGGGAAAATAATAGCATGTGACTGTTTTAAAACTTTCCTTTGACCTTATTTACCCTGTCAGCTACCACACTTTCTTTTCCTGTACAGTTAAACTTCTTGAAAGAGCTGTTTGTATGTATTATCCCATGTTCACTCCTCAAACTTTCTTGAAATCCACTTCAGTCAAGGTCTTGCCTCTACTAGTTTGTAAGAACCTCTTGTCAGAGTCACCTATGATCTGGTGCTAAATCCGATAGCCAGATCATTTGTGAGTGTGCCAAATGGTACATTTACAAAGAGGCTGGGTGCAGTGGCTCCTGCCTGTAATCCCAACACTTTAGGAGGCCCAGGCAGGCAGAGCAGATCATTTGAGGCCAGGAGTTGGAGACCAGCGTAGCCAACATGGCAAAACCCCATCTCTACTAAAAATGCAAAAGTTGGCCGGGCATAATAGCGCATGCCTTTAGCCCCAGGCTGAGGCACAAGATTTGCTTGAAAACCCAGGAGGCGGAGGTTGAAGTGAATAGACATTGTGTCACTGCACTCTAGCCTGGGTGACAAAATGAGACTCTGTCTAAAAAAAACCACACACACACACACACACACACACACACACACACACACACACACACACACAAAGCAAAAATTGACAGAAATAAAAGTAAACAGATTCACAGAGTCGCAGATTTTTTTTAAAGCTCATCAGGCAGTGTTAATGTGCCTTACGTGTGGCCTGAGACAATTCTCTTTCCGTTGTGGTTCAGGGAAGCCAAAAGATTGGACACTCATACGGTAAGTGGTCCAAGATGAAGAATCAGTAACCATATGAAAGATTTGAACACAGTAAATGTACTCAGCCTAACTTACATTTCTATTACGCTACTTTGTATGCTTTTCAAATGCATAAGGAGCATTCACAAAACTTTTTTTTTTTTTTTTCTTTTTGAGACGGAGTTTTGCTCATGTTGCCCAAGCTGAATTGCAGTGGCACGATCTTGGCTCACTTCGGTTTCCACCTCCTGGGTTCAAGTGATTCTGCGTCAGCCTCTCAAGTAGCTGGGATTACAGGCACATACCACCACACCCAGCTTATTTTTTGTATTTTAGTAGAAATGGGGTTTCATCATGTTAGTCAGGCTGGTCTCGAACTCCTGACCTCAAGTGATCCGCCCTCCTCAGCCTCCTGAAGTACTGGGATTACAGGCATGAGCCACTACAACTACACCCAGCCACTAAATATTTCTTAACTCATTTGATGATACCAGCATAACCAAATACTAAAGATCAGTCTGGTGGTGGCGGTGGCAGTGCGCATGGGCATTGTCCCTGTATCCACTGAACAAATGAGTGGGCTCTTGAGTCTTTTTCTGCCTGTCCGAGCCTTTGAGCCAGGGCTTATTTGGCCACCATCACTATGACAAGGGCCAGTAGCAAGGATGGGAGTCTCCACAGTGAGTTTGACCTGAGCGAGGTTCCTATCCAGGAGCTGCTACTCCCTCCTGCCAAGACCACCATACTGGACCTGTCCTGCAGTACTACCCTTAGATTTCTGTGGCCTCACAAGCCCCAGGAGCTTAGACCTGAGTAGGAACACTGCAATGGCTGTTGGTGGACACTGGCCACCTGTTCAGCCTCTAGCACCTGGGTCTCCTCAAAAGACTGGTCCCCCTGCCTGTCACTTGGCTCAACTTAAGAACTTGAAAGGGACTTGGCACAGTGGCTCACACCTGTAATCCCAGCACTTTGGGAAGCTGAGGCAGGAAGATCACTTGAGGCCAGGAAGGTTGCAGTCTCACTGCACTTCAGCCTGGGCAACAGACTCAGACCCCATCTCAAAAAAAATTAAGGCCTGAAGTGGCTAAACCTAGAGGATAACTCCCTTTATCCTATTCTGACTAAAGTGAGAAGCGATTTGCAGGCTACATGTTACAATACACAAAGTCTGTGTGGGTCAGTCAGTAATGTGGGTGCCAAGGACAGGTGGGGGAGAAGCAAGCTACAGAGGCAACTCAAGAATGGGAACTGCGGAAGCTGGATGTATTGGCAGAAGGAGTGTGATGCCCTCAAAGGAGCCAGGGAGGGGCAGCTTAGGGATGCAAGTCAGGCCCCCAAAGTCTATGTCTGGCTCCTGCCCCCTCAAACTACCACCTGGGAGACATCATTCCTGGGCTGTGTGTTAGCAAGCAGCAGCTGCTCCTTTTATATGACAGGCTGATTGCTTGTGATTGCTTGTTGGGCAAGAGCCCTCCTACGCTATCTTAGATTGAATACCCTCTATCTGCAGTCCAGGGTTCTGCACAACCACATGGACCTCTAATAGGTCCACCAGACCAATTGCCTACAAAGAGC
Organism: Alouatta palliata; assembly: GCA_004027835.1. NCBI lineage: Eukaryota > Metazoa > Chordata > Mammalia > Primates > Atelidae > Alouatta > Alouatta palliata. The sequence goes on along the minus strand of PVKV010027960.1, from coordinate 20,997 downwards.
CTCATCGTCGGTGTCCACTGCCTCCTAGCTGTGGAGCTTGGATTCCCATGGAATTGGGTTCTGCCGAACATACCCCTTTTTAATGTCACACCTGTCTGTCATCACCATGTGGCTGCTGGTCAGTACATGCGGCCTCTTTATAGGACATTGTGTAACTTAGGGTTCCTTGGTAGAATAAGGAGCGATGGGACAGGGAGAGGTCCTGCATGCCTGAAGGAACAGGTCTAGGGGAGGAGAGAGGTGAAACCCAGCCTTTTCTAGTTGTCATATAAAGCTGTATAAAGGCAAGGCTTATTTAGCAAAATGGTCAGTTGTCACTACATTTAATGCTTTTTGTATGTCATAAAGCTTTTCATCCCTTCCTGCATAAAGAGGGCAGATGAGGAGGCATTGTATCATTGAGTGGTAGTATAGCCTGGGTTGAGGGATGGGAAGAATGTCCCTATTTTCTTAATAACCTCAAATATCAAGCATTTTAGTGACTACACAGAATCTCAGGGTGAAATGTTCTAGACCATCCTGTCCACCCTGCAGGTAGGAACACCAATCCCTTCTTCCATGACCCATGTGGCATGGTCTTCCAGTTAATATGAGGCAGAACTGGTCTTAAGGACACTCCATTGCCCTTGCTTTCCTTCACAGGATTTTGTCTCCTTTATAATGTACTGAGAAAACAAAACTCACACTGGAATTGAGAATGTCTCAGCTGAAGTATAGATTCCTTTTCAGTAAACCAATGCACAATTCACAGATAGCCATCTTAGAGCCATGAAGGCCTTGGACCACTCCTTTGGCTTCCTCCCTTTACCCATGTGGCTTCCATGAACCCGAAGCAGTCCAGGCTCCTTGTCTCCATTTTAGACCATTCACTCTGCCAATAAATAAGGAGGTAGATCCTGGTAGAGCCTCACTGTGATCTCTTAGTTGGTGTAAGTAAAAATCTGAGGCAGCCTGAAAACTCAGCTTCACAGATTGAGGGTTTGAGTCATTTCATTCTAGACCTCTGACTACTCCTGCCCAGTGATGGGAAATAAGTCATGTCATGGGGCTGAACAGTGGTTCACTAGCCAGTGACCACACAAGTACTGGCAATGCTGTCATCCTTGTGTCTCCCTGCTCCAGAGCTCCCTTGCCTCATCTTTTTCACATCCCTTGGCCAAGGGATTGGAAACATGCTGTTCGTTCGCTAAGGAGTTCCAGACACAAGCTCTGCCTCCCTCTCCACTTGAGACAGCAGGAACCCATCTGTAGTTTAGAGGCAGAGAGAGCAGGCCTAGCGTTTTGGCCCCATGGCTTGTTTGGCTAGGTTCATGGTTCTTGGCCAGCCCAGTACTGGACGAAAGGGATTTATTTCCCTCCCCCACTCCCAGCCCTAAGACCTCTTACCTGGGTAGGTCCATGGCTTTCTCAGAATCACTGCACATTCCTTTAGTCTTCCCAGTACCATTGGTGTAAATTAATAATTGAAACTAAACGTGTGATTGAGATACAGAATCCAGGATCACACTCATACCCATTCCTTTGCTGCCTGAGGTGGTTCAGTGGCTGGCAGGCCAGCAGGATCACTGCAGGGCTCTGAGCCCCATCTAGTCAGCTGAGCAGGCTTTTGGGCTCCTGTAGCTTCCTAGGTTAGATGCTAATGTTCTTGGGGATATCTATGAGGATTTTTAAATGTGTGTCAGTGGGGGCAAATTGATGTAATTAGCTTACCACATTGACCAAATTAAGCTGGAAAATGATAAAATCACCTCAGAAGATGCATATGATGAAACTTCATCTGTGACACCCAACTAAGACTAGAAAAACATGTCTTTAACACTGACGGTGTGTTTACACAGAAACCATACTAACATCCTACTTCGGGGCAACAGAATTCTCACCGTTTCTACTCAGTATTATACTGGCATTCCTGGTCTGTGTAATAGGCAAGAAAAATACAAAAACTGGCAGAGAGTGGGGTATCTTTAGTTGTAGGTAATGGTGTAAAGCCAAAGATTAATTCTCAACCTCCATCTTACCAGTTGGTTGGTGTTGTCACTCGCTCCCTCTTTAAAGCACCTCTTCACTTGGCTTTCACAATCCCACACTTGTTTTCCCTCCCTAGCCTCTCCTTCGAGGTCTTCTCAGCTAGATCTTTCACATAGCACCAGGAGGTGAAGGCTCCATGCATAGTCCTTAGCCATTTCTGTCTGTAGTTACTCCTGTGTTCTCTTCTGGTCTCATGACTGAATTCTAATCAGTAACCACTAGCTATCTAAAGCTACTTAGAATACTTAAAAACAGTTCGTTAGGTACCCTAGCCATATTCACTTCAAGAGCTTATCTGCCATATGTGACAGCCACATGAACAGTGGCCACAGAGCATTGCCATTTTCGCAAAGTTAGGGTGGGCAGCTCTGCTACAGGCCATGTCTCCATCTCCAGCACTCATAGCTCAAGTCAGTGTCGTTATACTCAATTGTGTTCCTTGTCTCTGTTCAGCCAATTTTTTTTTCTTTTTTTTTTTCTTTTTTTTTTTTTTTTTTTTTTTTTTTTTTTTTTTTTTTTTTTTTTTTTTTTTTTTTTTTTTTTTTTTTTTTTTTTTTTTTTTTGAGGCGGTTTGCTCTTTCACCCAAGCTGCAGTGAAGTTGCATGATCTCGTCTCACTGCAACCTCTGCCCCTTGGCTTTAAGCAGTTCTCCTGCCTCAGTCTCCTGAGTAGCTGGGATTATAAGCGCCCGACACCACGCCTGACTAATTCTGGTAGTTTTAGTAGAGACAGGGTTTCACCATGTTGGTCAGGCTAGTCTCAAACTGCTGACCTCAAGTGATCCACCATGCCCAGACACCTTAACAACTAGAGCTTGAGACCCTCCATCGTCTTCCCTTTTTACTCATTATAAAACCCAAATGCCCCATAATTATCTTTGAGGTCCTATGACCTGCTTCTACCACCCTCTGCCATTACCCGTCTCACCTTTCTCTTATGTAAACTCTGTTCCAGCCACACTGGCACTCTCTCACCATTCCAGGAGCCACCAGGCTGCACGTCTGTTCTCTGCCCAGTGGGCCTTCACCACCACCCACCTGGCTCACACACCTTTTCAGGGTTTTACTCAAGTGTCACCACTTTCTGACCACATTATGTAACAGTATAATCTGTACATACTCAAGTGTTTTATCCCCCTTCCCTTTTTCTCCATAGCACTTGGGTTACTTTTGCATCTTAGTTTGTCTCCCAAAATAGGGGACAAGTTTCATGAGGGCAAAAACTCGTCTGTTTTGTTTTTTACTATATCACCAGCGTCTGTCATGTAATACGTGCTTAGTGAGTATTTGTTAAACAAGTAAAACAGTTCAGAAATTGTCATCCAGTAGTATTCCCTATTTATTCCCTTTGTAGGTCATTAAACAGCTGATGAAAAAGGAATTTACTCTAGAGTTTTCACGTGATAGAAAATCAATGTCAGTTTATTGTACACCAAATAAACCAAGCAGGACATCAATGAGCAAGATGTTTGTGAAGGCAAGTATGGCAAACTACAATTGAGATGTTCTTACCAGGGTGAAGGTCCCAGTGAGCCAATAAAACAAAATTGTTGATCTAAATCTGTAACATTCCAGGGTGCTCCTGAAGGTGTCATTGACAGGTGCACCCACATTCGAGTTGGAAGTACTAAGATTCCAATGACCCCTGGAGTCAAACAGAAGATCATGTCTGTCATTCGAGAGTGGGGTAGTGGCAGCGACACACTGCGATGCCTGGCCCTGGCCACTCATGACAACCCACTGAGAAGAGAAGAAATGCACCTTGAAGACTCTGCCAACTTTATTAAATATGAGGTTAGCTAATGAAAAGTTTCTTTGTCCACACCCTGCACGATTCATTGTGTTTAAACAGTACTCTTTCAAGCGAAAGGTCAAATAGTTCTCACTTTTGCCAAGAAAGAGGTGTGGTTATTTGTTTTTCTGCTCACCAACTGCGTCACCCTTAAAATTTAGATTGCTGCTTCAAACATAGTTAATAATTTTGTAAAAGTTTGTTTCCAAAGAGGAATAATCAAGATGAATTTAAATAAGCTTATAAACCCCATTTTGCTGCTCATCTAAATCATGATTTTTTTTTAAATGGGGATGTTTCTAGAATATTGATTAGTTACTAAAGGTCAAAAGATCCAAGTTAGAGATTCCTTCCACTTTTCTACTCAAGAGTATAATTCTTTCATATCAAGGATGTGACATCCTAAAGGTATGAACAAAAGGAACAAACTTTGGTACTGTAGGCTCAGAATAGCACAAGAGGTAAAGAATGGTTTGATAACAGGGGTATAGTGGTATTTTTTTCTCATAAGAAAATGCAGAAACTGGCCGGGCGTGGTGGTTCACGCCTGTAATCCCTGCCCTTTGGGAGGCCAAGTTAGGTGGATCACCTGAGGTTGGGAGTTTGAGACCAGCCCAACCAACATGGAGAAACCCCATCTCTACTAAAAATATAAAGTTGGCCAGGTGTGGTGGTACATGCCTGTAATCCCAGCTGCTCTGGCGGCTGAGACCAGAGAATCGCTTGAAGCCAGGAAGCAGAGGTTGCAGTGAGCTGAGATTACGCCATTGCACTCCAGCTTGGGCAACAAAAGTGAAACTCCATCTCAAAAAGAAAGAAAATGTGGAAACCTGTCTCAATGTTTAACTGGGCACTTTTCAAACTAGGGGACAAAACCCAGAATTTGCCACTTTTATTTAAAGTGATGCTCTTACTTTAGACCAATCTGACCTTCGTTGGCTGCGTGGGCATGCTGGATCCTCCAAGAATCGAGGTGGCCTCCTCTGTGAAGCTGTGCCGACAAGCAGGCATCCGGGTCATCATGATTACTGGAGACAACAAGGGCACTGCTGTGGCCATCTGTCGCCGCATCGGCATCTTCGGGCAGGATGAGGATGTGTCGTCAAAAGCTTTCACAGGCCGGGAGTTTGATGAACTCAACCCCTCGGCCCAGCGAGATGCCTGCCTGAACGCCCGCTGTTTTGCTCGAGTTGAACCCTCTCACAAGTCTAAAATCGTAGAATTTCTTCAGTCTTTTGATGAGATTACAGCTATGGTGAGCATGTTTGAACGTGTACAGGTGACTCAGGCTACACGAGCATAGAGTACATCCTAATTTTGACCACTTAATTTTTTGTCATAGCTTTCTAATTTGAAATTTCTGTCATGATTTGGGTCTTTTCTCTAAAATTCTAATCATCAATAGTTGGTATGTTGCATGCTGTTTGCAGGGAAGATCCCAGAGTAGCTTAAGACCCAGAAGGGCCTTTTAAATCAGTCCCAGAGGAGCAATCTGGTGATCTAGTCTCTCTGTTAAAGGAGACTTGTTTTTATCTTAAGTTTTGTGAAAATTGAGGATATAATCAGTCAGTGGTCTGTCACCCTGTATGTGAATCACCCTGCTTTAAGTTGGATGCTCTTTAAGAGCTGGCTGTTGATGAAGCATTTCCAATATTCTTCCCCTCACCTGATTTTCACCCAGATATATTATGTTAAGTTTACTTTCTTGTCTTTAAAAAAAAAAATCTTACAGCTGGGCTCAGCAGTTCACACCTGTAATCCCAGCACTTTGGGAGGCAGAGGTGGGTAGATCATGAGGTCAGGAGATCCAACCATCCTAACATGGTAAAACTCCGTCTCTCCTAAAAATACAAAAAAAAAAAGCCGGGTGCGGTGGCACGCACCTGTAGTCCCAGCTACTCGGGAGGCTGAGGTAGGAGAATCGCTTGAACCCAGGGGGCGGAGGCTGCAATGAGCCAAGACTGCACTCCAGCCTGGGTGACAGTCAGACTCCATCTCAAAAAATAAAATGTACGTATTTTTGGAATCTGCACCTTTCTACTTGAAATTTATCCTTGTGGATACAAGCACTTCCTCTTGACTGCCACATAGGTTGTGTTTTTGTTTTTAGCAAGATACATAGATAATTTTGAAGTCCCCTTTGTCCACTTTGGTAAGCTCATTTGGTAATTTTACATTTCCTAGGAATAATGTGTTTTGTGACACCAACTTAGGAAACAGTTTTATGACTCTTTGCCAAGAGACCCACAGCTCTGTTCGTTTTCCTCCTGCTTTCCATTCAGTGAGCCTTTGCTCAGGGTTGTGAACGTGGCATGTCAGTTGGCTGACCCAACCATTGCTTTCCCTTTCAGACTGGCGACGGTGTGAATGATGCTCCTGCTCTGAAGAAAGCCGAGATTGGCATTGCCATGGGCTCTGGCACTGCAGTGGCTAAAACCGCCTCTGAGATGGTCCTGGCAGATGACAACTTCTCCACCATCGTGGCTGCTGTCGAGGAGGGGCGGGCAATCTACAACAACATGAAGCAGTTCATCCGCTACCTCATCTCGTCCAACGTGGGGGAAGTTGTCTGGTAGGTCTCTGTGACAGCGTCACTTGCTGTATGCTTTTATCTAATGGGTAATGGAGCTCAGTTCTCCGACTTTGTGCTCCAGATTGCAGCAGCTGTGGGCTTTGTGCCTGAGTTGGAAGCGGGGAGTGGGCAAGACAATTGCCTTGTGGAAGCCGTGCTGCTTTGTCCCTCGGGAGGGCTGTCTGCAGCTGCCCAGCGTGCACAAAGAATCCTCTTTAACGTGAAACTGAGCCTAAATTAACCAAGGAGTTACATGAAATTCTTGCCCTCCAAAAGTTGGCTTTATCTCAGTCAACTTAATTATTTATTTTTAATATTATTTTTTTTGAGAGTCTCGCTGTCACCCAGGCTGCAGGCAGTGGCACAATCTCAGCTCACTGCAACCTCCACCTCCTGGGTTCAAACCTCCCAAGTAGCTGGGGTTACAGGCATGCGCCATCATGCCTGGCTACTTTGTGTTTTAGTAGAAATGAGGTTTCGCCGTGTTGTCCTGGCTGGTCTCCAACTCCTGAGCTCAGGCAGTCCACCCACCTTGGCCTCCCAAATTGCTGAGATTATAGGCATGAGCCACCGCACCCGACCTCAGTCAGCTGAATTTAAGTAATAAACTAGGAAAAAGCAACCTTAATTCAAAATTGGGTATAAGTGTTTTTACTCATTGCCCAAAGTTAATCATTGTTGTCGTTTATTTTTATGGAGGAGGAGGGGGTGATGATGCTCTTTAAATAGTAGCTAGAAATCATTTGGGCTCTCTGTGTCTTCTTTCCTTGATTGGAAACAGTATTTTCCTGACAGCAGCCCTTGGATTTCCTGAGGCTTTGATTCCTGTCCAGCTGCTCTGGGTCAATCTGGTGACAGATGGCCTGCCTGCCACTGCACTGGGGTTCAACCCTCCTGACCTGGACATCATGAATAAACCTCCCCGGAACCCAAAGGAACCATTGATCAGCGGGTGGCTCTTTTTCCGTTACTTGGCTATTGGCTGTGAGTACAGTTTTTTTGTATTGCTGAGTTTTAAACAAAGTGTTTGTGAGCTGAAATTTTGTAAATTCATCCCTTAAAAGCATATTTTTTCTTCTGTCCCCATATAGGGTAGCAAAAGATGGAGGATGCCCCCTTACAGTTTGATGAACTATACACCCAATTTACTAAAGTCCTTTCACAGTTAGTTCCAGTTTTAGCATCCTGCCCTTACTTGGGCTTTTGTGAATGAGCAATTAAACATCAGGGTTTTCAGATTTAGCCCCGTGTGCAAAGGGATAAGGATGACTGAGGCTGGATTCTGCCTTCTAAGAGTTCATAGATGGGATTTGAATAGATAATTGTCACCAAGACATAAAACTTAGTTCCTGTTTCCATAAGCAAGAGAAGGGTTGTGCAGCAGCTAGGCCCTGTTGTACATAAATCATCTCTGTAGCCATCATCTTCCTCCCCTGTGTGCCGGTTCCAATCCAATCAAATTCAAGATTGGGAAAGTGAGGCGAATTCACTTCCCTGGGATCTCATAGGGAGGCGTTGTGTTTTCATAATATATTTATACAACTTAAAATTCAAAAAGCACACGATGGCATAAAGTGGAAAGGTTTTGGGCCAGTCACTTCCCTCTGGCGTCAAGGAGCTCATGTACCCTGTGCCCTTCCAGAGAGATTCTGGCATGCTGTGCACACCGCGTGCTGACCCTCCTCTCGACCTCCTGCTTGTCAGATACTTCCATATCCAGACAGGCGTAGCGCCTCATCCTTGCAGCCAGGGGTCTTCATGCTCCATTGTAATTACTGGGTTGGTGGGTATATGCACTTGTCATTTTTGATGCTACCGCATGGGGATATTCACCTCATCTGAATTCTATGTATTCTCTGCTGCACCTAGCTGCTTCTTTGCAGTAAACTTCCTGAACTGAAAGCTAACGTTGGGGGGAATCCCAGGAGCTGCTGATGCCAGGGCCATGCTGCTCAGTGTTCCACCCTAGCTCCTGACGGCATTTCCCTAGAAAGCTGCTGCTGGGCCTTTAATGGAGCAAACAAATCCGTGTACAACTAGGCAGCATTAGTTTGCCCAAAAGTCATGGTGTAATCTAGCCTTACATTGGAGGATACACACTTGCAGCCTTGAAGTACTGCTCCCTCAGGGGAAAAGGCACAGCCAGGGTAAAGGTTGGCACAGGATTCAACGGTTGCTTTTTCTCACACATTCTGGAGGAAAAATTACCCAGTTCTTCTGTACCAGAAATATCCCTGTCCTTCAGGAACCAGGCTCTAGTTGCACTGGCTGCCAGGCATAAGCAGTTGGTGGTAGCACCACAGGCTCTGGTTATTGTTATTACCGTCCCACATCTTTGATCTCTGTCCTTGTGTGGATTGGCCTGCGTGGCCTCGGTGGCAGTGAGCCCTGCAGTGGCAGAGGCAAGTGCCTCAGCATCACGTTTGTTCCCAGGTTACGTCGGCGCTGCTACCGTGGGTGCTGCTGCATGGTGGTTCATTGCTGCTGATGGCGGTCCGAGAGTGTCCTTCTACCAGCTGGTACTCAGCCACCTTTCTTTTTGTTCTTTACATGAGAAGTGTTGTGAGGCCTTGACCTTTCTGTGGTTTGGGTGTCTATCAAATCATCTTAAGGCTCAAATGATAAGCAGTTACATCTAAGATGATTCTGAGGGACCAGGGCTTCTCTGGGAAATTGGGGTCAACCCCTTGGCTGGCTCTTCTCTGGGCTGGTCTGCGCTAGTCTTGGTATGGAGTTGGTGCCTGGACTTGAAAAATATACTGGGCTAATAGGCATTTGATTGGATTTTTGTTGCAGAGTCATTTCCTACAGTGTAAAGAGGATAACCCGGATTTTGAAGGCGTGGATTGTTCAATCTTTGAATCCCCATACCCGATGACAATGGCGCTCTCTGTTCTAGTAACCATAGAAATGTGTAACGCCCTCAACAGGTTAGTGCACCTTCACAGCAGGCTGGGGCGAGCGTGCCGACAGCCAGGGCACCAGGAAATTGTGTGTAGTCACGGTTGATTGAGGATCACAGGACAGTTCTTCCCTTCCAAAAAGAAAGAACAGGCAACACCAGTATTAAAAGTATAAGCTGTCATCACCTCCAGGAAGTAGTGGGAGTGCTTAGCCCTGTGTTTCTTAGGAGCTCTTCCTTAAAAGAAACTGTGGGGTCCAAAAATAGGAACTTTGGTAGCCCTGTATGCCAGTACCCACAGGGAAGGAACCTCACCTCTTCACACAGACAAATGGTACTATCCAATTAAGCCTGTGACAAAAATGGAAATTTGTAAGTAGCCCAAGTGTTCAGGGCAATTGGAAGCAGCTTTGAACCCACTGAGATGGGGTCTGCTGTGCCAAAACGTAGATGTCAGACTCAGTTTGTCCTCCATTGGGACGTTCTCTTCAACTTTGCAACCGTAGAAAGTTGGTGGAGTGAGTGAGGTCAGCAGACGGTGCCAGGTTAACAGCTCCTTTACTGAAGTGTAGTCCAGCACAAGTGTGTTATGCCACTGTGACGCATGCTTGCCTTGAGGGTGCATTCCCCACCTCTCCTTGCTCTGCAGCTTGTCTGAAAACCAGTCGTTGCTGAGGATGCCCCCCTGGGAGAACATCTGGCTCGTGGGCTCCATCTGCCTGTCCATGTCACTTCACTTCCTGATTCTCTATGTCGAACCCTTGCCAGTAAGTGATTGGGGGGCTTGGGCTGGGGACTGGCCACCTCCTTCCTGGGGAGGCTGGAGGCATGACGTGCCTTCTCTGTGTGTCAGCTCATCTTCCAGATCACACCGCTGAATGTGACCCAGTGGCTGATGGTGCTGAAAATCTCCTTGCCTGTGATTCTCATGGATGAGACGCTCAAGTTTGTGGCCCGCAACTACCTGGAACCTGGTAAAGAGTGTGTGCAGCCTGCCACCAAATCCTGCTCGTTCTCGGCATGCACCGATGGGATTTCCTGGCCGTTTGTGCTGCTCATAATGCCCCTGGTGATCTGGGTCTATAGCACAGACACTAACTTTAGTGATATGTTCTGGTCTTGACTGACAGTTTTCCATAAAGAAGATGTTTAACTTAATCAATTAATTTTTTATTGTTTAAAGCAACTGTCTATTTCTGCTGAATTTTCACACGAACATACTGGCTGGTGATGGAGGTTTCATACTCTAGATTTTTGTTTTGCTTTTTCTGACTCCAGTGGGGCAAGATTTTCCTTTTTTATACATAATTAAAGTGTCCATTGACATGTACAGAGAACTAACACTATTTTATGCAAATATTTTTTTGTAGATGAAAAAGCATGTACAGTGTTCTGTTTAATATTCATCCTTGTATAAAAAAATAGTTGAGCCAGCAGACATTGTCAGCAAATTAATTGGCAGCAGATTTTAGGAAATGAAATGAATGTGTGTGGTTTTTTTCTAAAACTAAATAGCATGTGTTATCTTTTGCATGATGATCTGGATTTAATTTGATATCACAGTCTAATTTTTATTCATAAGCCAATTTTTCTGCACTGAGCAGAGTCGTGCTACCTCAGTCAGTATTGTTTTGGTTTGCTACTTCCCTTCACCCACTTTGGCCTCCATTCACCCCACCTCCCCCTCTCCCCACCTCACCCCTGCCCCGCTTGGCTTTTTCTGTAGGATTGCGATGGTTCATTCTGTTTACATCAGTTTTAACGAGAGGTATGCCTGTACTCGCTTGTGCAGAAAACATCGTTCCAGAGTCAATCGACCGGGTTTATGTCCCTTCACATAGTTTTTAAGGTTATTTATTTAAATGTCTAATGTATTTTATTGTAACAGACATTGTTTTGCCAACATTGCCTATTTCAGTGGCACGTCACGATCTAGTTTAAAAAGAAAAATAAAACATTTTAAATGGACAGAGAAAAATAACTGTCTTGTTCTTAACTCTTAAGTGGCCTACCTGGGACTAACAGACATGTCCAACTTTCTCTCCAGTTCTTAGCTCAGAACTTTAGTTGTACTCTGCTTGAGGGGAAGAAGGCTCCCGCTCTGCTGCGTAGGTAGTCATAGGAATTGTATTCTTAATGTACAGGCACTAATTGTTATCTGTGATGTACATTTTATGCAAGTTTCTGCTGGCCTGGTGTAGAGAACATAAGGACAAGTGTGCGTGTGTATGTGTGTGTTTTGTAAAATCTGTAAATAGCACATGACCAAATGAACATATTGTATAGAACTATTTTTATTTGAATGTGGCACTAACCACCACCGTTACTACGATCAATGTTTGCGCATGTTCAAGATGAGTCTCACCAACAGTGTGTAAGTCATTAACAGTCCTAACTGTGGTGTTTTCCTCCAATGCCTTCCAACATCCATCAACTAATGTGAGTATTTTCTTCCCTGGGATTTGGATCCTTTAGTCTGCCACCAAGTGAGATAACTATATATGTCACTAACCATGTCAGACGCTGCTGTGCTCCCTGATGCCCTGTCAGCAGCAGGGTTGCCTGTGGCGCCTGCTTTGTGACTTAGGCACGGCATAAGCTGGCTGGTGGTGTGGCTTCCATAGACTGCCTAGACGGTGGCTCCACAAGATGACCAGCAGGGCCCAAGCCAGACAAAAGCCAGAGTGGAGAGAGGCATTTTTCAGCCAGACCAAATAGGCTGAAGAAGCTGTGCAGCCTTTAGTGCTAAAATGAGGGTTCACAGCTGCCAGGAATCATCCCACAACACTGCTGCTTGTTCATTAAAAAGCTAAAACCAGTGAACTCGGGGTATCGATAGGTTCATCTTAAATAGGCCACTCCCTTTCCCCCTTGCTGGGTCTTGTCCTTTGTGGCTAAGACTTACCTCTGCAGGGGATGTTAAAGCACAGTTAGTAGGACATGGCTCTGGACAGCCCAAAAACCAGCTTACTCCTTAGCCAGGGTGTGAGGCCTCAACTATATTCTCAAAAATGTACTTAGGCTCTAGTTACTGGGATGGCCAGTAGATGTAATGCAGATGATTAGAATTTGGGGAGGGTTAGGAGACATCAAGCAGGACAAGGTGCTGCTGAGTTCAGAGGTCCAAGGCATGGAGATGGAACCTGGAGACCAACTAAAAGCACAGTCCATGGCTGGGTACGGTGGCTCATGCGTCACCAACCCTTTGAAGGCCAAAGCGGAAGGATGTTTGAGCCCAGGTATTGGAGGCCAGCCTGGGTGACAGAGTAAGGCTCTTTCTGCCTCAAAAAAAATCAGGCTCACTGTGAGGCCTCCAGGGCTGCTGGCAGGCAGCTGTGGCTCTTGGGAAGGGAGGCTGCTTTGCCCAGCAGGGAACCTTTGGGGCAGGGGGTAGATTTTGCCAGTTTGAGCATCATGAGGTATAACCAGAAATGGGTTGAATGGACAAAATGCAGGGAGTTCATCTCTGGTCTGCAAACTGACTGCTGCACTATTACTGTTGAGTGCAAACAAAACTCACAGTCAGCTTTTCGTGACGTAGTTCCTTGACCTAGCGGCTTTTACCAAAAATGTTGAGTAGTGTGGCCTGCTGTGGGAGGCACACGCATGGCCCTTGGCCAGCCTCATGGTTTCTCAGCTTCCGACCCCTCCAGCCCAGCCCATAGAGGAGGCCATAGAGGGACCCACCTTCCTTTGTCCCAGACAGCTGGAAGCGGGTTAGGCTGACTGCTGCTTTGAGCAGGGCCGCTTGGTCCATTCCACTGAAAGCTTTGCCAGGTGAAAACACTTCGGCATCTCCTCCTCCTAGGTCAACCTGTTAGGACCAGGTCCAGCACCATGGTCTTGGTGTATCCCTGGCCTCAGGCCCCTACCCAGCAGTGAGGCAGTAGCTGCCCAGCCCCATCACCCCCCACCCCAGTGTGCCTGCTGTAAGGCAGCTCTTGTCTGAAACTCAACTCCACATTCTTTCTTGATGAGCTGGTGACTGAAGGCCCAGCCATCAGTATCACTTGCTGCCACCCTGTGCCTCCCTTGACCTCTTTGAGCTTTGTCCAGAAGACCAACAACCTCACACATACCCTAACTGGGACACCACTGTAGCAGCTCCTCGGCAAAATGCAGATGACCTATTCTGGAGGAAGCTGTCCCTTGAGCTCGGTGAGCTCCCAGGCAAGCAGGGCATCTCGGCGACCTCCCTCACAACAGCTGCTCCCTCATCCCCTCGGGCTGGAGCCTCAGTCCTGAGTGAGGCAGGCAGACCTCAGAAGACCCGAGACCACAAGCATTAGCTTAGTGTCTACCAGGCACCTAGCCACTGCCCAGGGCCAGAGCACACCACATCTGCAGTGCCTGTGAGCAAGAAGGCAGCAGTTGCCCTGTGACTGTAACCACCGAATTGTCTAAACACCCCCTGCAGTTAGCGAGAAGAGTAGGCTTCAGCCTCCTTTACTGAGGACAGTGAAAGAAAGGAGCTGCCCCAGGACCGTAGTTTCCCCTCCAGGGCAGGGCAGGGCAGTCGAGCGGCTAGAGGCCAGGGTGCCCACAGACAGGGCAGGAGCTGGAAGGCTGTGCTGCTGCAGGGCCGCTCACTTCATCAACCTCACCCTCTCACTACTAATCAAGACCTTGTCCTCTTGCCTGTCTCGCTGCTTTCACACCTGCAGTGATTGTGTCTGCCTTGTGGGGTTTTCATCCAGAACCTTTATTCTGTAGCCAGACGACACAAGGAATCTGTGTCACTGAGCCAGTGCTTCTAGATGCTACCCTGTGTGGGCGGCACCTCAGGGACAGTAAATCAAAAATGCTGGTCTTGAAACCTTGAAAAGATCAAGCTGAATGTTCCTTTTCATCTGTCGCTGTTGATCTTCATCTATTTAAATAGCTATTCTAACATTTCCTCTCTGTATTTCATGAAGCTGATTTCCTCTCTCTTTCCTTTTCAGCAATACTGGAGTAACCGCTTCCTAAACCATTTTGCAGAAATGTAAGGGTGTTCGGTTGCGTGCATGTGCGTTTTTAGCAACACATCTACCAACCCTCTGCATGATTGATGTTGGGGAAAAAGAAAAGTAAAAAAAAGTTCCCAACTCACTGTGTGTTATGTGGAGGAAATGTGTATTACCAATGGGGTTGTTAGCTTTTAAATCAAAATAATAATTACAAATGTACATTTTAGCTTAATCAGAAAGGCTCTCCAGAGAAGTTTGGTTTCTTTGCTGCAAGAAGAATGAGGCTCTGAAACCTTATCCAAGAACTTAAGCCGTCAGCCAATCTGCAAAATGTCATAGCTTATATAAATGTACAGTATTCAATTGTAATGCATGCCTTCAGTTTTAAGTAGCCAGATTCCTCTCCAGTGACTTGGAACATGCTACTTTTTAATTGGCCCTGTACAGTTTGCTTATTTATAAATTCATTAAAAACACTACAGGTGTTGGTTAAAATGTAGGCCTCCAGTTCATTTTCAGTTATTTTCTGAGTGTGCAGACAGCTCTTTCGCACTGTGTTAAATGTGACTTATTTAATGAAATCAGAAGCAGTAGACAGATGTTGGTGCAATACAAATATTGTGATGCATTTATCTTAATAAAATGCTAAATGTCAGTTTATCACAACGCATGTTTGACTTTAGACTGTAAATAGAGATCAGTTTGTTTCTGTGCTGGTAACAATGAGTGTCGCACAGACATGGTTTCAGGTAAATAAATCTATTCTATATTAAATTCTCAGTGTCATGGTGACTGTTCTTATGTGGGAGGGGGAGTGATGGGCACCAAGGGCCTCCACCCCGCACCCAGGCCTGCTCCTCTACAGGGGGGCAGGGGAGGCTGAGGCTGGTGAGGGTGGCCATGTGACTAGACGGGACAGGAACCTCGTGGACTTGACTTCACAGTAGACAAGCTGACTGGTAGAAGGTCCACTCATGTGAAGCCCACCCTGGCTTCCTGCCCCTTAAGGATGAGGAAGCTGAGTGTGTGTCACCAGTGTGCGGTCTTAAGAAACACAAGGCCTCACTTGTTGGCGTGGTGAAGAAAGCCAAGACTCCGCGCTCTCCATTGTTAGCAGCCTGGAAAGATTTGGAGACTAGCAATGGAGAGATGCTGTTTATGCTGTTCAGATTCAAAATGTGAATTTCTACATCCTGTTGTTGATAGGCAGAGAACAGAGAGGTGAACGGGAACAGAAGCTGCTGGAACTCATTTGCTGGTAATTTAGTGCTTATTTGGCGGTGATGGGTTTGGGGTTGGGCTTTTTGGTTTTGCGAACTCCCTAAGATGATTCTTTTATCACTTTTTAAAATACCAGGATGCAAGGATAGCTGGATGATTCTATAAATCTAATTTTTAAAACTATCAATTCTACTGATGGAGAAAAAATTTGACAAAATTTAACCTCCATTTTATAAAATTATTCCTATGTACCGCTTATTATAACAAGGAGAAACCGAAAGTGTTAACACTTGAGAGCTGCACTCCAAGTCCACTGTTGCCCACTACTTACCACGGTTCTAGAGGTGCCAGTCAGTGCAGTCAGGCCTAAGAAGGAAATTGGAATGAACAGAAAGCAACCAAGGGTCGTACTGGATCAATGGAAACATGTTGTTCCTAGATAGGCATGTCTGATGATGCAGGGATAATTGACAGCTGAATGGGACTGATACATAATTCATACTGATGTATGAGAATACCAGTGGTGGCCTTGGGCTGATCCTAACATCAGGCAGATAATCAAGGAAGCACACCAAACGTTAAAGCTATAGTAATCAGATCCATCATTTGAGAAGGGTGGTGGTGAAGCTTCGTAGATAAAATTTGGATTGTTATGTGGGTGGTCATCTTGAGAAAAATAAAGCTGTGTTACTTACATCCAATAAATTGCAAATCAAAATATTTGGAAAGTGCAACTACAACCCCAAAAGACAAAACGGTTAAATGGTATAAACAGGAGAAAATGAATAGCTCATACATGTGAAAACATGCTCAGCTCCACTGGCAAAATCACAAGGTAACATCCCAAGAGGTGGGTCTTATGCCAAGCGTGGAGCAGCCTGCAAGGATGTACTCTAGGGACAGACCAAAATCCATCAGTGAGCCTAGAGATGCTCTCAGCACCCACCTACCCCACAGGTCCACTCCTAGATAGGCCTAGAAAGTCACACATGGGGAAGAGCCACAGGAGAGTTTCTGGAGAAAAATGAAACCACCAGCAGGAAAATGGGTGACTACATATCAGGCACATGCAGATGATACTCAACTATGAAATAAGCTAGAACTATATTATCAACTAGATAAATCCTCAACAGTGAAGCCAAGTGCAGCAACATATCAAAACGCACAATACTGCCTCATATCCTCTAAATGTGGCTCACAGGCCAGGCTGGCTGAGGAGAGAGAGTGTACATAAGAATGTACGTTATCATGGACTAGTACCAAACACTGGTAAAGAGATTGCGGACGTCAGCCAGAAGGCTGTGAAAACCTGAATCAATAGTAGGTTAGTTCAGTGAGGGAGAGGGGCTGAGATGAGGAAGTGCAGGTAGAGCTTTACCTATCAGTAACATTTGGAAGGTAGAGATGTAGGTGTTCATTATGCCTGTTTGCATGTCAGATTTTTTTCGTTTTTTGGGAGGGTGAGAGGTGTCAGGTTCTCTGTCTCCCAGACTGGAGTGCAATGGTGCCATTATGGCTCACTGCAGCCTCCACCTCCTGGACTCAAGCGATCCTCCTGCCTCAGCCTCTTGAGTAGCTAGGACAAGTGTGCACCACCATACCCGGCAAATTTTACAGTTTTTGGTAGAAATGAGATCTTGCTACTTGCCCAGACTGGTCTTGAACTCCTAGCCTCAAGTGACCCTCCTGTGTCCGCTCCCCTAGTCACTGGGATTACAGGCATAAGCCACCACACACAGCGCTCAGATTTTTTTTTTTTTTTTTTTTTTTTGAGACAGAGTTTCGCTCTTGTTACCCAGGCTGGAGTGCAATGGCGCGATCTCGGCTCACTGCAACCTCCGCCTCCTGGGTTCAAGCAATTCTCCTGCCTCAGCCTCCTGAGTAGCTGGGACTACAGGCGCGTGCCACCATGCCCAGCTAATTTTTGTATTTTTAGTAGAGACGGGGTTTCACCATGTTGACCAGGATGGTCTCGACCTCTTGACTTTGTGATCCACCCGCCTCGGCCTCCCAAAGTGCTGGGATTACGGGCGTGAGCCACCGCGCCCAGCCCAGCGCTCAGATTTTTAAACATCTATATCCTTTGATCAAGCACTTCATTTTCCTGAAATCCTCCCATATGTTCAAAAAAGTATAATCCCTACTGCACTGTTGTAGCAGAAGACTGGAAATAACCTGATGTTCATCAAGAGGCAAGAATTGAATAAGCTAGAAAGCATTCAAACCATGGAATACTGTGCAACGGTAGGCTGGGCACAGTGGCGCACGCCCACAATCCCAGCACTTTGGGAGGCCGAGGTGGGTGGATGACTGGAGGTCTGGAGTTCGAGACCAGCCTGGCCAACATGGTGAAATCCCATTTCTACTAAAAATACAAAAAAAATTAGCCAGGCATGGTGACGTATGCCTGTAATCCCAACTACTCGGGAGGCTGAGGCAGGAGAATCACTTGAACCCAGGAGGTGGAGGTTGCAGTGAGCTGAGATTGCACTGCTGCACTCCAGTCTGGGAGACAGAGTGAGACTCCATCTCAAAAAAAAAAAAAAGACAAGGTAGACGTGTGTGCAAACAAGGAATGATGTCTGGTATATGTTGTCTGCCTGGGAAATAATTACAGAGCAGTTTGCATTATAATCTATCATTCTTTTTAAAAAACAGAAGGAAGTTAACAGTTTCTAGTAATGACAGTTGCTGAGAATAACAAAATGCTGCATATAGATGGCAGATGGTGGAAGCCAGGTTTCTCTCTGTTGGAGTGGGAGGAAACAGAGGATTCAAGGGGAGAAGCTAAGATAAGCAAGGGGAGGAGCCTAGAATAATCCATGTGGTAATGAATTAGAGCCGGCGGTAGGATGAAGTCATGTTTAGCTTCATATGTACGGATGGTTTCATACAGAAATACTAATAGTGGCGAGGCACAGTGACCCACGCCTATAATCTCAGCACTTTAGGAGGCCAAGGCAGAAGGATAAGGAGCCCAGTAGTTTGAGACCAGCCTGGGCAAGTGAGACCCCATATCTACCAAAAAATTTAAAAATTAGCCAGGCATGGTGATGCATGCTTGTGGTCCCAGGTACTCTGGAGGCTGAGATAGGAGGATCACCTGAACCCAGGAGGTCAAGGTTGCAACGAAACCAAGATTGCACCACTGCACTCTAGCCTGCATGACACAGTGAGAGACTGTTTCAAATAAAGAAAAACTGCTGATCATGATGTGTATATATACAGGTCACTACATACATGCATTTCCTTGTCCTGTCAGCTCAGAAGGCAGTGAACACACTTGGCTCCCAGTGTTAGGTTTCTAATGCTATTCTCCAATTAAAAAAAATCAGGGGTCCTTGGAGAAATGGCTGATTCTGGAGATGGGGCAGAAAATGCACAGCACATGCCTGGAGAATACCGAAGCACCCGCCAGAAAGGAAAGACTCAAAAACAACAATCAAAGATGTGGTTACGTGAAAGGGACACAAGAGCCAACTGAAAAAGCCACAACAGCCAAAGCCAAAAGAATGTGAGCAGCAAAATAAAGTAGAATTGGACTAGAATCCGAAGTATAAATATCCACGAGTCCACACTAACATAAACAAATGGCTACATAAATAAATGGGGGTGACTAGGCCGGGCGCTGTGGCTCATGCCTGTAATCCCAGCATTTTGGAAGGTCGAGGTGGGCAGATCACGAAGTTAGGAGTTTGAGGCCAGCCTGACCAACATGCTGAAACCCTGCCTCTATAAAAATTAGCCAGGCATGGTAGGGCATGCCTGTAGTCCCAGCTACTCAGGAGGCTGAGGCAGGAGAATCACTTGAACCCAGGAGGCAGAGGTTGCAGTGAGCCGAGATCATGCCACTGCACTCCAGTCTGGGCAACAGAGAGAGACTCCATCTCAAAAACAAACAAAAAATGGGGGTGACTAGAAACCCTCCATGCAGAATTCCAAGTAATTTACATGGACACTGCCCTCAGGAGGTGGAGCCTCGCCTCTGTGGGCTGCATGGTGTTCCAAAGAGTACATACAGTGGGGATGGGAAAGCGCTTGTCACCGTGGAGACCTGACATGCTACCTCAGCCAGGTGGTGTCATCTTGAAAGCATGGGCCCTTGATGTGAAGTGATGAAAATGGCATTTTACCTCTGTAGTCTTTCTCCTATAATACACAACCTCAGTCTAATCATCAAGAAAACACCTGACCAATCCCTAAACAAAAAATCTCTGACTGGTACTCCTCACAACTGTTGAGGTCATCAAACCAGCAAAGTGAGAAAAGCATAATCATCAGAATGTAAAAATGAATGGGGCTGGGTGCAATGGTTCACACCTGTAATCCCAACACTTTGGGAGGCTGAGGCAGGCAGATCACTTGAGGTCAGGAGTTCAAGACCAGCTTGGTCAACATGGTAAAATACCATCTCCACTAAAAATACAAAAAAAATTAGCCAGGCATAGTGGTGCACACCCATAATCCCAGCTACTACGGAGGCTGAGGCAGGAGAATCGCTTGAACCCAGTAGGCAGAGGTTGCAATGAGCCAAGATTGAGCCACTGCACTCCAGCCTGGGTGACAGAGAAAGACTCTGTCTCAAAAAAAAAAAAAAAAAAGGTTGGCCAGCCTGGGCAGCATAGTGAGGCCCCAAATCTGCAAAAAATTTAAAAATTATCCTGGCATAGTAGCATATGCCTGTAGTCCAAGCTACTGAGGGGCCTGAGGTGGGAGGATCACATAAGCACAGGAGTTTGAGGTTACGGTGAGCTGATTGCACCACTGCACTCTAGCCTGAACACAGCCAAGACCCTGCCTGTTTCAAAACAAACAAACAAACAAACTTTATGGTTGGATGTGGCATCAGAGTTGACAGAGCAAAATAATGAATGAAACAATAGATGAGAAGAAATTAACTAGAATGCAGCGAAAGGTGAAGGAAGCGGGGAAAAGGTTGGAAAACGTGCAAGAAAGGTTAAGATACCTAGAAGACAGACTGAGAAAAGTGACAAAGTCAAATACACATTTCACTGTACCTTCAAAAGAGGGCCAGGCACAGCGGCTCACACCCGTAATCGCAGCACTTTATGAGGCTGAAGCCAGAGGATCACTTGAGCCCAGGAGTATGAGAACAGCCTGGGCAACATGGTGAAACCCTGTCTCTGCAAAACATAATTTTTAAATTAGGCATGTGGTAGTGCATGCCTGTTGTCCTGGCTACTTGGAAAGCTGAGGCAGGAAGATTGCTTGAGGCAAAGAGGTGGAAGCTGCAGTGGCCATGAGCACACTACTACACTCCAGCCCTGGGACCATAGGCACCTGGTGTCACATCTGGCTAATTAAAAAATTGTTTTTAGCCGGGCGCGGTGGCTCAAGCCTGTAATCCCAGCACTTTGGGAGGCCGAGGCGGGTGGATCACGAGGTCAAGAGATCGAGACCATCCTGGTCAACATGGTGAAACCCCGTCTCTACTAAAAATACAAAAATTAGCTGGGCGTGGTGGCACGTGCCTGTAGTCCCAGCTACTCGGGAGGCTGAGGCAGGAGAATTG
>PVKV010027959.1:0-25679 GCA_004027835.1 Alouatta palliata | reverse complement strand
AGAGTCTCACTCAGTCACCAGGCGCCAGGCTGGAGTGCAGTGGCGCGACCTCGGCTCACTGCAACCTCCGCCACCCGGGTTCAAGCAACCTCTTGCCTCAGCCTCCCGAGTAGCTGGGACTACAGGCACGTGCCACCACGCCCAGCTAATTTTTTTTTGTAGTTTTAGTAGAGACGGGGTTTCACCATGTTGACCAGGATGGTCTCGATCTCTTGACCTCGTGATCCGCCCGCCTCGGCCTCCCAAAGTGCTGGGATTACAGGCGTGAGCCACCGCGCCCGGCCGCCATCTGCCAATTTAAAGACTTCATGGTGCCTGTTTGTCTGGATCATTTATTTGGGGGAAAAAAAGTTAAACAAGAACAGTGCCCACACTCGTCTCTGGGGAGAATCCTATTTTCCACCCACTGGGCATCAAAGCTAATTTTCGGTGACATAGCTGCTCTCTCTCTGGTGCCCTATTTAGATCCTGTGGATGCTGTTGCACCTGGAGGTCTTACAAATTCTGCTTTTGTTTTTAGGTGCAATAGTCACAGGGCAGTCAATATAAAATAAGACAGGTGTCTGCATCATAAAACAAGCATTGGCCTCGGCAGACCCGGTGGCTTCCCTTTTTTTTCCGATTTCTTCAAATGCCTGGATCCTGCCAGGAACCACCCCCCCACACCACAGGGACAGCTGGCTGCACAAGACCAAAGACAGCCATCGGCTGGACGTTGATTTTATGATGACTCAGCAGCTCAACGATAAATAACAAAAAATCAGCTTTAACCACTCTTTCTAAATGCGCTCCAGCCTGTGACTCCTTTGCACCGTTTTCGTGTGAGTGTGTAGATTCCCAGGCAGGCTTTTCCTCCAAATGCCCAAAGAGCAATTAAAGAAGAAATCGGGTTGACAGACGCTGGTAACCTACAAGCCAGCCAGGGAAATACTAATCTAACCAGATGTGTGGGCGGATTGAGAGCAATCTCAGCATCTGTAAAACTGAACAGATTAAGATCGAAAATGAGGATGGGCGTGGTCAGGAAGTGGAAGATAAGAGGATGCTGAGCTCAGCAAGTGTCCCGCTCAATCACCCACCTAGCATTTGCCAGCACCAAGCAAGAGTGTGCCTTGGTTAGAAAAATAACATCTTAGCTGCAATGTCATTCCAAACATTTCCATTGCTGTAGAAAGGGGCTCTTCATACACAAAGATTCCATTATTTCTTGTAACCGATGGTCTTAAGCATACATCCTGCTAGACATAGCTTGTTTCAGTAAATTCATGTATTTATTATTATTAATATTAATGCTAACAGGAATGCTGGAAGATTTCATTCTTTCTAGTGAAAAAAAAAACACAAAATGAGGCAACAAAATAGCCTTTTTTTATCTGTTAAACAGACTTTTTTTAGTGTTCCCACTCACTGTCAGGAAAAAGGTGGTGTAAATTGGTACAGCTTCTAAAAAACACGTTGGCAAAACATGTTAAGAGTTTTAAAAATATGACTTTTGACCTACTAATTCCAATTTCAAATAGTATTCTACAAAAACAATCAAAGCTGCCAATTGTAGTAATATGATACTGGCAAGCAGGACAAAACATCCTAAATTGAATATTTATATTACATCCATATATTAGAATACTGTGCAGCCACTATGCGTTCTATTTCATGTGGTCTTACAAATGCTTATTAAGTAATAATAATTAAATAAAGTAGAATGCATAGACTCCAGATAGACACACATTAAGAAGCCCAGCATGTATGTATGAGTGTATATGTATGCTTTTCAAAGTAAAAAGACTTTTCTCTTAAGTGTTTTTTCGTTTTTCTAAATTTTCTGAAAAAAGATTGTGTTTCTTGAAGAAAATATCATTTCAAAAGTTCCCCTTTCTTACCGCCTTTAAACTACAAAAATGTATAAAGCCAATAACGTAAGCCGTCTTGAAAATATTCCATCAATCAAAACAAACCAGAAAAACGCTCTATCCTGAGGTTTTTTTCTTTAAGGATACATGCTGAATGAAGGTGGCCAGAGTGTGAGATAAAGTCCTTGCTGATCTGGCCATGTATAGTAAAAAAAGTGCCCCCTGGCCGGGCAAGGTGGCTCACACCTGCAATCTCAGCACTTTTCGAGGCTGAGGCGGGAGCATCACGAGGTCAAGAGATTGAGATCATCCTGGCCAACATGGTGAAATCTCATCTCTACTAAAAATACAAAAATTAGCTGGGTGTGGTGGCACACGCCTGTAGTCCCAGCTATTCAGGAGGCTGAGACAGGAGAATTGCTTGAACCTGGGAAGCGGAGGTTACAGTGAGCTGAGAGTTACAGTGAGCTGAGATCAAGCCACTTTGCTCCAGCCTGGTGACAAAGTGAGACTCTGTTTAAAAAAAGAAAAAGAAAAAAAGAAAGAAAAGAAAAAGGAAAGTGCCCCCCTAGTCTCTAGGACTCTTCCGGCTTTAGGAGGAGGGATTTTAAGCACTTACTGTCTGACATCCTGTCTAAGTAAGCCTCTGTGTTCTAGACTTGATAACTGGTGTTAAATGAAGTTTGGCTCAAAGCTGCCTCCTTACCTGTTTTAAGTTCTGCCTGAAGCCTTCTCTGAACATCGTGAACTATAACCTAAATGGAGTGTATACAGACTGTAGCCTACTTTTGTGCCCATCACAAAAGTTCTGTCCCATCGAAGGTGGCCAACTGTTCAACCTGTGTTCAAATAAGGCAAACGCAGAGCTATAACCGATCCAGCTGTTTCTGTACCTCACTTCCGTTTTCTGTACATCACTTTCCTTTTTCTGTCCATAAATCTTCTACCACGTGGCTATGCCAGAGTCTCTGAGCACACTCTGGCTCTGATGCTGCCCAATTCTTGAATCGTTCGTTGCTAAATTAAATTCTGTGAAACTTCATTTGGTTAAGGTTTTTCTTTTAACACTGAGCGTCTGCTTCATTTCTAAGGTCTACTCCCTACACCCTATCCGAGGTCCCATTTGTGCCTTTGTTCTGTGAACCAAAGCCTTTGTATTCTTGTGTCTCCAGAACTGTGGATCCTGCCTTGTTCAGCTGTCCCTGGCTGGTGATCCATTTAAAAAATAAATAAACTGAACCGCAATTGTGAATTATTAAAGAATGCTCTTTCATTTCAAAAGAAGTGGTCGGGCGTGGTGGGTCATGCCTGTAATCCCAGCCCTTTGGAAGGCTGAGGGGGGCTTTTTAACATGTTTTAATTAAAATATTTTAATTAAGAATGTTTAATATTTGTTTATATTTTAATAATTTTTATATTTTAATATTTTATACATTTTAATATTTTTTAGAGTTTTAGAAAATTTTATTTAGGGATCTACTATGGCCCACAACTTTCTGCTACCAGTTGGAGGGATTTTGCACCCCTGCTCCCTCCCAGGGAATTTTTGTGGTGGCTCTCTGAGAGGCTGTTTCACAACCTCAGTTGATGAAATGTTCATTCCCTCCCTGGATGCTTCCCTACCCGCTGCCTTGCTAGACCTCCTCTAGGTGTCTAAGCAGGGTAGAAAGCTGTTGAACCACCCTGGCAGTCTCAGCCTTCGCCAGGCTGCATATTACACACCAGGCAAGCAAGGAAGACCTGACATTTTCTTTTTTCAATGTCCCTTGTGTTGTAAGGCCCCAGTATTTTCTTAAGGCATGATACTTCTGGCCATTCTACCTGAGTCAATTCTAGAAGCAGGTTTCCTTTTGGATCCATTCTAAGTGCCCTTGCTTCTTGTTTTGTTTTGTTTTGAGGCAGTTTCACTCTTGCGGCCCAGGCTGGAATGCAATGGCATGATTTTGACTCACTGCAATCTCCACCTCCCAGGTTCAAGTGATTCTCCTGCTTCAGCCTTCCAAGTAGCTGGGATTACAGGCATGTGCCACCACGCCTGGCTAATTTTGTATTTTTAGTAGAGACAGGGTTTTACCATGTTGGCCAGGCTAGTTTCGAACCCCTGACCTCAGGTGATCCACTCACCTCGGCCTCCCAAAGTGCTGGGATTATAGCCATGAGCCACCATGCCCTGCCGCTTCTTTTTAAATAAAAGGGCATTCTTTAATAATTCACAGTTGCAGTTCAGCTTATTTGGTTAAACCTCCATGTCAGATTTTCCTGAAATAAATTGCGTGAGTTTCCCAAAATATATTTTATAAGGAACAAGCAGGATTTAGACCAATTATGTCTCCATCTTTGGATGAAAGATACAAGGACGCTATGCTTTCCTTACATGGCATTGAAACTGCACGGGAAGCTTTGTCCAAAAGCAGAATTGACTTCTCCCACATGGTGTGTTCATAGTATCAGTGTGTCCAGGCAGAGGCACCTCCAGGATCAGAGGAGCAGATCTAGGATGAGGGGGAACAGGTAATGCAAACCACAGAATAGAGAACTGAATGAGGAATTAGATGAGAGCCTCTCTCTGACTCTCTCTGAGATTCTATGATTTCCTTGTCAGAACTCAACCTGCATGTAGATTTTAGGTTTGTTAAACCCCTCCAGAGTTTATCAACCACATTCAACAAATACTTATTGAGTACCTACTATGGACTAGACACCATGTGAAGAAATTAGGGATATAAGAGATGGTCATTTGAAAGCTATTACTAAACTTGGTTTCCAAGAAAATATCTACTGATGAGTGCAATCCCAATACATGGAGTTAAACAGGGCCATATTAACTCTTCCCTCTTGCTAAAGCTTACCTTCAAAACTGGCATAGCTATTAGACATATGACAAAAAAGGTCAGCGTAAAAAGAAAACTGTTTTACTCAGTCTTCACTATGTACTAGACTCTGGACTGGACACTGTATGTATGTTATTACTGTAGTCCAGTGTCCCTAGTCTCATCTGTGTAGAGATAAGTAGAGTGGCGTTAGCATGAACAACCCACTGCCCCCAGTCTTCAGGTATTTCTACTCCACATGTGAATTCTAGCCTGTTACAAATACTTATCTCTACAACTCAAAGATTTCTGAGGGCGTCCGAGGTGAGTCTTATCTGGTCCCACAACCCAGTCCTAGCTGGCCTGTCCCCTGCAGCTTCAATCTTATCTCCATCCTCATATGGCTCCTGATATCCTAAAACCCCAGGAAAACTGGCTTCTATCACTCCCCCAGTTAGTCTCTCCCCAGCCTCCGCAAGAGGCAGCTGTCTGCTGGTCACTCTTGCCATCATCATTCTCCCGGCACCCTCAGTAGTAGGACCGCTGGACAGAGCTCTGGAAAGCAAGGAAAAGGCTTCCACCTTCTACCTAGATAGAAGCTACAGCAGGGATACTCATACCACAAAACGTCTAATAAAATCTCTCTTGGTTCACACATGGAGTAGTTTTTCTCCATGAAATATTGACTTACAACCAAAGTTTCTGCCTTGGGATAATTTTAAACCGTGGTATGCTAGTAATCCAGTTCTCAAAACTAAAAAATAAAGAAAAATAACCCTGGTACCTAGAAACAAATAATCAATAAAACAAAAATAATCCCTCCCCTACCCCTTCCACTGCCCCTTCAACCTGTTTCCATGAGATTAGCTCCTCTTTGCTCTGTGGATAGAGACAAGGCAGCTCCCATGGCTGACCTGGTCATTTTCAAATGATGAAAACAAACTTTCAGGTCATCTCTGATCACAAAACATAGTCTTCGCTTCGGTAATTAAAACCTCCAAATTCCTGGAATAATGAAAATTCTGAATTTTACGTAAAGATAAATCTTCTCCAGGCCAGGTGTGGTGGCTAACACCTATAATCCCAGCACTTTGGGAGGCTGAGGCAGGCAAATCATGAGGTCAGGAGTTCAAGACCAGCCTGACCAAAATGCTCTATCCTGAGGTTTTTTTTCTTTAAGGATACATGCTGAAGGTGGCCAGAGTATGAGATAAAGTCCTTGCTGACCTGGCCATGTCTAGTAAAGTAAGTGCCCCCGTCCCCCTGCCGGGCATGGTGACTCACACCTGTAATCCCAGCACTTTGGGAGGCCCAGTCGGGTGGATCACAAAGTCAAGAGATTGAGACTATCCTGACCAACGTGGTGAAATTCCGTCTCTACTAAAAATACAAAATTAGCTGGGTGTGGTGGCACACGCCAGTACTCCCAGCTACTTGGGAGGCTGCAGCAGGAGAATTACTTGAACCCAGGGGGGCGGAACTTGCAGTGAGCCAAATTCGCACCATTGCGCTCCAGCCTGGGCAATGACAGTGAAGCTCCATCTCAAAAAACAAAAAAAAACAAACAAACAAAAAAATGTGCGTAACTTGCCCAGGGTCCATCTAAGGCCTGAGACTCTCTCCAGTCTTTTTGATTTCTTGATTTGGCAGAAAGGAAGGCAAATAACCTCCCGCTTCGTAAAGACAAAGATGAGTTTAGTCGAAGACAATACAAGCATTACAAATATTTTGATATATTGTTGATGTATGACATATTATTTGATATAGTCCCTTTAGGCCAAGACAGAAAAGTCAACAAAAACTCAATTGTTAGGGGTCTAGGAAATACTTATTCCAACCAAAATTATTGTCCCTTCAGATTTTTAGGAGATTTTTTAGTTAACCATCCTGGAAAACTTTTTAGAATAAAGTGGGTCTTAACACTAAATATATAGTGCCAAAATTAAATTCTCTTTAAACAGATGTACAAGTGATGAGATGATAGCGATCGTGAAAGATGCTCAAGCTGAAATCCTCCCCCTCCGTGTTACATCAGAACTTGAGAGCCCCAGGCACTGTGAACTCCATGAGAAATGGAAGTATGGCTTCTCTACCCCTGTGTTCTCAGATGTGAGCCCGGTACACAGTAAGTGCTTAAGTCGTATCTGTTGAATACATGTTGAGAGTATTAGTTCAATACGTAAAGAGAGGGATTTCTCATTCACCTCTCCCCCACTTCTGAGAGACCAGAAACCAGTGTCAGGCTTATGGACATAAAGAGCCAAGGTCTCCTGGCCTTGACCTTGAACCAAGCTTCTTTACGTTTCTCGTTGTTAGAGGATCCTCACGATCCCCTTTGATATAACGTTCTTACGTGAGATGGCTAAAACTGGTAAAACTATCTGAGTCTGACTAAAAGATGCTTGACACATTGTTTAAAGTACAGCAGGTAAACCAAGCTGACAGCCTGGAGTTCAATTCCTAGTTCCCCTGGCTGCGAGGCTGCCTCTCCAGCTTGGCATCATAAAGCTGACTCGTAAATATCCCCAGCAGATAGAGAGCCTGCCCTCGCAAGCTAGTCACTAAATCAGAGGTATCTCAGAAAACTCTCGGTCTAGGTCTTGCCATAGGCTCACATAAGCTGCTTGCTATTTGAGTGACAGTCAACAGGGCGCGTGTGAAATACGACTCCTGCCTCCCTCAAAAACAGACAATGCCAACAGCCCCTACTCCTACTCACACTGTGGGTCAGAGGATGATGAAAGGCATGTGTAATGTGTAATGTAATGTGGGTCCTGGACCAGAAAAAAACACGTTAGATAAGAATCTAGAAAATCCGAATCAAGTATGGACTTCAGTGAATAATTCTGTGTCAGTATTGGCTCATGAATTGTCACAAATGCATTGCTCTAATGTAAGATGCTAATAATAGGGGAAACTGGGAATAGGGAATTTGGCAACTCTTTATACTATCTTTGTAATTTTTTTCCATAAATCTAAAACTATTCTAAGAAATATTAGAATAGAACAAAACACTGTTTTTATATAGAATATATATGTCACATACTTTGCAAAATATATACTATATATAATCATATATGTATGATATATAATCATATATGCATAATATATACTATAATATGCACTCTATAATCATATATGATACATAGCAAAGTATATATCATATACTTTATTTCATATATATAATATATACACTATATATCATATATATACATTCTAAGTTTTACAGGTATCTCCTATTTCTGCTCAATACCAAAGGATTGTGTCTAAAAAAACTGAAATCAGGTTCTATTTCATAACTTTCCTGTGGCCTTATTTGTACCAGCTACGTTGAGATGCCTGTTTCTGGGTCATGGCTCTAAAGTTTTAGCAGACCTGGGATCCTGAGGGCAGATGTGCCCTCTCTATTCCAAACTCCTAAAACTATGAGGTGGGACACTAAGTGTTTGTTTTTGCCTTGACTACTTGCAAACTGTGCAGCCTTCCAGCCCTAGATCCCTGCAGGCCGGCTTCTGCGGACAGCTGCGCCCCTCCCACGCATCATCTGGCTGTGGGTGGCAACACGCAACCCCCTGCCTCGCTTCCCCTGGCCTCTCCCTTAGTGTCTGGTGGCTGCAGTGGCTGCTTTTTCTTCAAAATGTGCCTTCTGTGTGTGTGTGTGTGTGTGTGTGTGTGTGTGTGTGTGTGTAGAAGAGAAATTTTTTAAATCCCTTTGGGTGGGAAGTTTTCTTTCCTGCTTAAATCCCGTATCATATAGAAATATAGATTCCTTAATATTTTCTGTGCAACACAAGTAAACACTTGCCCTGACTCTCCAGTATTTGGTTAGGAGTAGCTGAGATCCCTCAGTTCTCTCCCTGGGGCTCACCTCAAAGAGGCCTCTCGTGCCATCTAATCTATAAAAGCACCACTCCTTGATCTGTTCGCCTGCTTTTGTTTTCCTTAACCCCACACAGCACCATCTCACAGGACAAGTGTCTGCTGACTTGTGTATCCTCTATCTTCCATCACTACGTAGAAACCCCATGCAAGCAGATATTTTTCTCTTTCATTCGCTCTTGTAAACTCAGTGCTTAGAAGAGCAATTGTTCGACTTTGCAGAACATGAAACTCACTGGGGACTTTTGAAAACCCCCAGTACCCAGGCAGCACCCATGGCCTATTAAACAAGAATCCCTGGGGCCTGGACTCGGGTGTGAATGTTTTTATAGCTCTCCCGGTGTAATGGTTAATTTCATGTGTCACGTTAGTGAGGCTATGGTGTCTGTCCAGGAGTTTGGTCAAATACTAGTCTGGATGTTGCTTTTTTAGATGAAATGAACATTTAAGTCGGTAGGTTTAAGTAAAGCAGATGGCCCTCCGCAGTGTGAGTGGACCTTACCTAGTCTGTTGAGAGCCTTAAGAGCAAAGACTAAGATCCCTCAAAAAGAAAAAATTCCACCTCCAGGTTGTCTTCAGATGCAAGACAGCAACATCAATCCTTCCTGGGTCACAAGCCTATTGGCCTGCCCTGCAGATTCCAGACCTGCCAGTACCCAAAATCACAAAAGCCAATTCTTTATAATCAGTCTATTTGCATGTATCCATACGATTGGTTCTCTCTCCCTCTGGAGAACCCTGATTAATACACCCAGTTATTCCAAGTCTGAGAATCAGTGACCTAGAATAGCACCCAGTGCGTAATAGGCACTCAGTAAATACACATTGGATGCACAAATATCTGCCTAATCCATTTTCTCAGTGTTGTGTAGACTGTGATGGATTCTGGGCGATCCGTTCTTTGGGCACCCAGATCCTCAGCAACCAAGAGAGAACCTCATAGGCAGGATGCAGTTGGTGATCTGAGTTAAAAGGTTTTGTCCAAGCATTGAGCTCAGTTGCTGTCAGCCAGCTCAGCCAAGAAATGAGGAAAGGCTGGCAGTATCCCTCAAACAGGAACCAGGTACTGGGGAGGATTTCCAAAAGGGAGTCACATCTTCGAAATACAGTATAAACAGAATTCTGGATCTTTGCATTTTAAGAAGCAAATCTGACATGATGGGATCAAGAGAGAGATAACTGTTGCTTTTTAAAAGCTGATTTCTAGAGATGAGTCTCAATTTGGTAAAGAACAAATGAGAAACCCAGTTGGATCAGAGATTTCCCATTCAATAGAGCCACCCTGGTTCTCTGGCCTTCGCCTTTTCCAAATACCTATTGAAAAGGTCAAAGGAAAAGCTAGATCATTCGGAACTAGAGGGAATAATATCTGTAGGTTTCAGTCCTTAAGGAAATTCTCCACGAGATAGAGCAGTGGAGAGTAGATTGCAAGGTGGGTTCACAAATCTACAGCCAGATGGTGCTTAGAACACCACCCCAATTCAGGACATCTAAAGCAGAAAGGGGCCAGGTGCGATGGCTCACGCCTGTAATCCCTGCACTTTGGGAGGCCGAGGTGGACAGATCACGAGGTCAAGAGTTTGACATCATCCTGCCCAACACAGTGACACCCCGACTCTACTAAAAATACAAAAATTAGCTGGCGATGGTGGTGCACACCTGTAGTCCCAGCTACTCGGGAGGCTGAGGCAGGAGAATCACTTGAACCCAGGAGGCGTAGGTTGCAGTGAGCCCAGATGGTGCCACTGTACTGTCGGCTGGTGACAGAACAAGATGCTGTCTCAAAAAAAAAAAAAAGCAGAAAGGGAGGAAGACACTGTCATCCTGAAAACATCTAGGAATGCACCCTGCACTGGCATCTTCCAGTGGTCGGACTGAGGGACGGGCACATGCTCCCAACTCACACTCAGAAAAGAGGAATGTGCTGGAACAGCCTCCTCCTCTTTGTGAGCTTGGATAACTGTCCACAACAGAAGCCACATCCCATAAAACCCAGCCTGGTGAAAGTGAGCCACCACAAATTTACCTCTTCCCCTTTTTGTTCACCTGAGCCTGGCAGTGCCGAACAGGGACACAACATTCCCAGAGAAAATCCATCTCGACTACTAAAAGCAGAGAAACATAACATCTACCTCCGACCCAGTCCTCAAATCACTGGAAGAATGAAAGGACAAAAATCAATACTTGGAAAGAAGAAGTACCTGAGGAATGAGTGCCTATGTCCCCTTTATGAAACAGACTGACATCCAGACATCAGAAAAAAAAATCAATGTCATTTCTGATTCTTCAGCTAGGATAGGAGAATAAGGTGATGATCCTGTGGAACACGTTAAGAAACCCCTGCCAGGTCAA
Source organism: Alouatta palliata (assembly GCA_004027835.1). Lineage (NCBI taxonomy): Eukaryota > Metazoa > Chordata > Mammalia > Primates > Atelidae > Alouatta > Alouatta palliata. The sequence continues at coordinate 14,788 of PVKV010027959.1, read as the reverse complement.
ACACAGAGCTGATAATTTAAGAAATATCAGGTGTCCACTCCTAGACAGTCTCATGTTTCCGTTTATCCATGAAAATGGAGAGAGGGAGGACCAGCTCCCCCTGGGAGAACAGGATGCTCAGTGCCAGGGGACAGTTCCAGTGACTGGAAACAGTGAAAAGGATGGAGATGACAACATGGCTTGTAACACGGGATTCCTTCTGTTTAAAGATAATGTGCTACTTTCCAAAGGGCATTTTAAAAGTTCATCTTCAGAAATGAAATCAAAATATCTCCTTGTTTTATCGATGTTTAATCCCTGCTGGGCTTCCTCAGAAAGTAAAATAGAATCTACAAAATTTCAAATAAAGTTTATTTTCAGAATGGAAGTTTTAAAAATTTGCTTGGTTTTGCCTATTATCTCACTTGCCGCTTTTTTTTTTTTTTTTTTTTGTCTTATTTGCCAGGAAAAAAGAAAATCACATCTCCCCTAAAGTTCAGAAACACGAGAGTAAAGAATGAGCTGAGAAAAGGCAATATTAAAATTGTGGGTTGGTTGAAGCAAATTATTGTGTATAAATTTTTATATAGACAGAAAATCCTATAGATATTCAGCAAAAGGCAGTACGTTTCCATCCCAAAGCTGGGACAAGGGAAATTGGCAAAACAATGAATGGATTATTAACACGAATATTTAGAAAATGGTAGAGAATCCACAAATGCCTTGGGGAATTTACTAGCGTCTAAAATCCTGCATTCTATTTTGTTTAAATAAGGACTATTTTCTTCTAATGTGTACAATATTACAGGAAGGGGAGACAGCTCAAGACCATAATGGTTTAATATACTGGGTAGAGGGGAAAGGCCTAAAGAAAAAGCAGATGGCAACCTCTTTTGCAGGAGCCATATAATTTCACGGTGCATTTTCTCTTCATGGCTTCACTGAAATTCAAACCTAGGGGCCAATTCATACTGGCAGCAGGGATGGGCTCAGCAGGCTGGCAGGAAGCAGCAAGGATAGGGGAAGTCTTAATAAAAGGGTGGGGCAGGCCGGGCATGGTGGCCCACGGTGGGTCACGCCTGTAATCCCAGCACTTTGGGAGGCCGAGGTGGGTGGATTACCTGAGATCAGGAGTTCGAGACCAGCCAGGCCAACATGGTGAAACCCTGTCTCTACTAAAAATACAAAAAATTAGCCAGGCCTGGTGGCACACGCCTGTAATCCCAGCTACTTGGCAAGCTGAGGCAGGAGAATCCCTTGAACCTGAGAGGTGGAGGTTGCAGTGAGCCAAGATCGCACCATTGCACTCCAGCTTGGGCAACAAGAGCAAAACCCCGTCACAAAAAAAAAAAAAAAAAATGGGATCTCTGCTCCCTGGGGACTGTCCACTCTGTCACTGTTTCTTCCACCAGTGACTTCCTTGGCTTCAGCCCAAGGCTGGTCATATCAACCCCAACTCTGTCTGGTCCACAGTCCAATTTCCCTCCAGGTCACCTCAGTCATATTCCTCAGGCATTGGCCTAGTTCGCTTTTGAGTGTGGTCATGCAAGTCAAAAGTAGTGGCCAGTTTACAGACAGAGGTCCTTCAAGTCAGCACCTTGTAGGCAACAGGGACTGGTGTGGCTAGATCCCCCAGAAGAATATGTGGGTGAGCATCTACAATATTATACGCAGTACACAGCACTAGGAAAATATATGAACAGAATTCCTAGAACAGTGGTTCTCAAAGTGTGGTCCCTGGATCAGCAGTATCAGTACCACCTGGGAACTTGTTAGAACTGGAAATTCCCAGGCCCCACCACAGAGCACTGACTCAGAAACTCTGAGGTTGGGGCCCAGCAATTTGTGTTTTCACAAGCTCTCCAGGGGATTCTGGTGCACACTGAAGCTTGAGAACTGCTGTCCTAGAATAATTCCAAGATGTCTTCAAGCTCAATGCTAGAGACTGAAGATGAAGGCAAATCTTCTCTCCTTTAAAAGACTATAGGTCAATTTTCATCAGTAGATGAATGAGTAAACAAAACTGTGGTCTATACATACAATGAAATATCACTTAACCTTAAAAAGAAAAGAAATTCTGACATAGGTGACATAGATGAGGCTTATAGACTTCATATTAAGTAAACTAAGCCAGTCGCAAAGGCACAAATACTGTGATTCTACTCATAAGCTATTTACAGTTTTCTAATCTACAGAGACAGAGAGTAGATTAGAGGTTACCAGGGGATTGGGAGAGAGGAAATGGAAAGTTATTGTTCAATGGATAATAGAGTTTTAGTTTTGGAAGATTAAGAAAGAAGTTGTAGAGATAAATAGAGATGATTGTTGCATGACAATGTGAGTGTACTTAATGCTACTGAAATACACACTTAAAAAGGGTTAAAATGTCGGGCGCGGTGGCTCACACCTGTAATCCCAGCACTTTGGGAAGCCAAGGCAGGCGGATCAAGAGGTCAAGAGATGGAGACCATCCTGTCCAACACGGCGAAACCCTGTCTCTACTAAAAATAAAAAAAAAATTAGCCGGGCATGGTGGCACACACCTGTAATCCCAGCTACTCAGGAGGCTGAGGCAGGAGAATTGCTGGATCCCAGGAGGCAGAGGTTGCACTGAGCCAAGATCGCACCACTGCAGCCTGGTGACAGAATGAGACACTGTCTCAAAAACAAAAACAAAAACAAAAACAAAAACAAAAACAAAAAAACGGCCGGGGGGTGGGGAGCTTAAAATGGCAAATTTTATGTTATGTGGATTTTACCACAATTGAAAAAAGAGACTATGGGCCCAGAAGGGCACAGAACTCTAGCCCAGGCACCCCCTCCCATCTGCAGTGGGTGAGGATGTTGTGTTCCCCCTACAAAGTTGTTGCCAGAAGAGGTGATAAGGGCGGCCATGCCTGTCAGAGAATGGGGTGTGACTCAGCCAGCTCAGGAAGCAGAAAAGAAGCATTTGTGACAGCCGAGCTCACTTCTCTCTGGCTGGTGCTCTCCTCACACCTTATAACCCAGAGCACTCAGAATGGCTGACCTATGAGCTGTAGCGCTGCAGGTGAGGCTCCTACCTGGACCTTCAGGCAGTGGTCAGACCTCGACCTTATTAAGATTGGGGAACGACCCAGCGCTGTCCACAGCAAGGCTGCCATGATGCACTGGCCACCACCTATGTTTGGAGGAGTCTGCGTGCTAATCAAAGAAGCTGCATCCCCACGGGCTGCTAACGTGAGCTGTCATGCCAGGTAAGGAAGGGGCAGGCCACCCTTGCAAGCTCAGGGTGGTCACAGCAAATACACAAACGGAGGCACTGGCCACTGCAGTGCGGTCCTGGCTGCACAGCCTCCTTCACTCACAGAAGCTTCCTGCCTACACTTCGCAATTGACTAGAAGCCTAACCTGGCAAAACACAAACCCTTACTTTTACCTTTTTATCTAAAAGGAGCACATTCTAACATGAACACCTGCATCTCTACCCGTCTCGGCTGCCAACGACCACTCAAACTCACACTTTCCCAAGTGAAGCTGAGCACACGAATAAATCATCACACTCAAGAACACAGTCAATAGCGCAAAATAAGGAGAATAACCCAAGGGCAATCCTTACTTCCCTGAAATCAATTGATGCCATAAAACAGATTTTTTTTTTTATAATCGGCTTTGTATTTTCAGTAACATTTTAGAGAATATTGCTATCTTCTCAATGAAAATAATCTGATAATCAGAAAAAGAGGAGCTGTAATATAAAAAACAAACTTTCTAATATTCCATAATACATTTTAAAACCTAAAAATATATTTAAATTTTTAATAAAACATAATAACCCCCTGTAAACCCAGCATTTGGGAGGCTTAGGTGGGTGGATCACCTGAGGTCAGGAGTTCAAGACTAGCCTGGCCAACATGGTGAAACCCCATCTCTACAAAAATACAAAAATTAGTCTGGCATAATGGTACCTGTAAGTCCAGCTACTCAGGAGGCTGAGGCATGAGAATCGCTTGAACCTGGGAGGTGGAGGTTGCAGTGAGCCAAGATCGTGCCATTGCACTGTAGCCTGGGTGACAGAGCAAGACTCCATCTCAAAAAAAAAAAAGAAAAAAAGAAAGAAAGAAATAGAATGTTAACAAAACAGAATAAACGTTCTCTGAGTGCTCCTATCCAAGCATTTTCATCATCCTCTCCCCCAGGTTTGATCACCTGGTTACAGTGTTACATTGTGACCACACAACTTCTAAACACTGAGACATTAGGAATTAAATCATATACTCTAGAACCTCAGTATATATTCACAAAGAAAACAGACAGTGACTTGTTGCCAGGTTTTCATATTTTATAGAGAAATTTGGCTCATTCCCAGAGATTTTAAAAGATGTTCCTTGATCAACTGAAATTTGCTCCAGGAAAACAATACATTTCCTATATTAGAAAGTGTATAAAATTTTATAATGTTAACAGGTCTAAGTCAAAATGCTTATCATGAAAATGCCCATAAGAAATGTGATCAAATTTAATATCTATGTTTTATTAAGGGAATGTCCACCTTAAGTCACCAGAGAGAATATTCTTTATTTGGTGAAATATGTATTATATGACAGAATTCTAAAGCACCCATCAACACATTAAACAGAAAAAAGTAGCAAGAAAGCAAGCCTTATCGTGGATGCTAAGCACTTGGAGAAGTCAAAGAGTAAACTAAAATTTATTAAAACTAGTAAGAACTCTGTAAAATGGGCAGCGGTAGAGCAATAAACAAAATTTAACGATTTGATCACATTTCAACAATGATTAATTAGAAAATATATTCTTAAATATCTTTGTTTAATAAACATTATTAAATATCTACAAATAAGTTTTTTAAATGCCAAGGCCATGTTTTATTGAGATACATTTAAAATGGAAATAAACATAGAAACATGCCATGTAGCCAAAAGTAAGTCTCACTGTTTTAATGATGTCAGGCCTCATCAAGTAATAGATAATCTCACTGAAATCCCAATGGATTATTTTGAAAATTGACAGAATGATTCTGATGTATATTTGGAAAACTGTGAGACTAGCTGAGACATTTTACTTTACAGAGTAGAAGATAGAAGTTTACAAATCACATATAAGAATATTCTAGGGCTCTAGCATTTAAAATAGAGAGTTACTAGCTGCAAAATAGACTAGGCATTAATGAAACAGAAGTACCAAAAATGAAACCAATTGTATATTTAAATTTAAGATTTAGAATGCAAATTTGTAAATCCATGGGAAAAGATGAATTGTTTAATAAATGAAGTGAGGAAAAAACTCGCTAAAAATTTGGAAAATAACAAAGTTAAATCCCTGCTCCATAACCATACCCAAAATAAAATCCAGTTGGCTTAATTATTCAAAGGTAAAACTGAGGAAAAATAATAAAAGCAGAAACATGTGTAACTATATAATCTTGACCTGGGGATAGCTGTTCTTGCAGTAACTATAGTGTCTATCTGACTATATGAAATTTTACAAGAAAATGTCTTCAGGTCATAAAACACCGTAAATAACATTACAGGGCAAATAACATTGTTTGGGAGAAACGATAACTGCAATACATATCCCTGACAAAAGCCTAATGTTTTCAAATTATAAAGAAATCTTACAAATAAATTGTAAAAACAAAACATTCCAGTGGAAATACAGGCAAAGGGTAAGAAAAGACATTTCACATACACAACTCCCTCATACTTCTAGCCTTTAAGCAAGTAACTATTCAACTCATTACTAATCAAAATGCAAATCAAGACCACATTGTACCTGTAATCCCAGCACTTTAGGAGGATGAGGAGGGCAGATCACCCGAGACCAGGAGTTCAGGACCAACCTGGCCAACATGGTGAAAATTCTACTAAAAATACAAAAATTAGCCAGGTGTGGTGGCGGGAGCCTGCAATCCCAGCTACTTGGGAGGCTGAGACAGGAGAATTGCTAGAATCCAGAGACAGAGATTGCAGTGAGCTGAGATCGTACCATTGCACTCCAACCTGGGCAACAAAGAGCAAAACTGGAATTCAATGGCACAATCTCAGCTGACTGCAAGCTTTGCCTCCCTGGTTCAAGTGATTCTCCTGCCTTAGCTCCCAAGTAGCTGGAACTACAGACACCCGCCACCACACCCGGCTAATTTTTGTATTTTTAGTAGAGACAGGGTTTCACCATATTGGCCAGGATGGTCTCAAACTCCTGACCTTGTTATCCACCTGCTTTAGCCTCCCAAAGTGCTGGGATTACAAGCATGAGCCACCACACTCGGCCTCTAAAGTTTTCTAATAAACGTTCACTCCTGCTCTAAAACTTGCCTTGGCCTCTCCTCCTGCCTTATGCTCCTCAGTGGAATTTTTTTCTTCTGAGGAGGCAAGAATTGAGGTTGCTGCAGACCTGGACAGATTCACCACCTGTAATGTGCTTTGGTGCCCTGTCTCCAATATGTTCCATTGCTAACATATTTTGGTGCCATGTGACTTGGATATGCCCGGCTGCTAACAATACTGTCAGTTTACATTGCCTGTTTACAAGATAAACCGTCTATCTGAAATAGCAGCAATCACAGCTGCAGACCTCAATCTATGGTACATAGCAAGAAATTCAACTTTTTCTTGTAATATAAAGACTTTTCTCCGCTTCTTGGGAGCATTACCAGCATCACTAGTGGCACTTCAAATGGGTCCCGTGGTGTTATTCAAGGTTGATGGTATCATACTAAATAAGATGAAAAATACGTAAGACCTGCAAGAGATGACTTTTTACTGCTAGTCACAATTTAGTAGAGAAACTGCTCACCTGGAGATGATTAGTATCACATGGTCTTTTAAACAGATGCAACACTTGAGCTCACCACAATCACCATAGGAGGTGGCCATGAAATCAATACAATAGTACAATAATACTACAGTTAATTTTATGCAGTTGTGACATAAGACAACATCTTACATTTATTTACGTTTCTCTCAAACGTGACTATGAATGGTCTGTGTTTATGTGTGTAAGTGTGTTGGTGGTGGTGGTGGTGCTGTTGGTGAAGATGGGGTTTCGCCATGTTGGCCAGGCTGGTCTCAAACTCCTGACTTCAAGTGATCTTCCCGCCTCGGCCTCCCAAAGTGCTGGGATTACAGGTGTGGGCCACTGTGCCCAGCCTGTGTGTATAAGTTTTGATAAAGTTTAACTTTTTAATTACATATTTGTATATATCTTATGGTTGTAAATGATGAAATATATGAAATACATATATTTCATGCATTCATGACATACCTTTTTCTTAATTTTGTGGATATTTCTAGGCTACATGACTTGTCTGGGATATTTTCAAATTGTCACCGATATCTACATTTATTAAAAGAAATTCACATTTAAGTGGACATGCACAGTTCATATTGGTGTTGTTCAAGGCTCAATTGTATTTTCAAGCTAAGTTTTCATTGCTTAGATTTTGGTTTGTTTCGTTTTTGCTTTTGCCTTGTTCTGGAATGGGAAGCCATCTGGGAGGAAGTACTTCCTGAGCCAAGAACTGAAGGGTAAGTAGAAGTTAGGCAGACAAAGAAAAGGGTTACATAGAGGGTATTCTGAAAAGAGAGAATAGTATATGCCAAAGTCAGTCAGTGAGAGGGCCCGGCCACGTCAAAGAACTGAAAGAATCAACACTGATATGACAAACAATTCTGATATAAATGACAATGATAGCCCTATTTATCTTGAGGAGGGTTGAAAGGCGTGGCCAAAGCAGTACTCAAGAGGAAGATGTGTAGTCTCAAATGAATTATTTAAGAAACAATAAAGACTGAAAATAAATAAACTAAGGATTCAACTCAAAAGACTGAGAATAGTAAATTTTAAATGACAAAGGGTGACATTGTGCACAGTTAGAAATATTGAGAGTTGATCATAGCTGAATTTTAATTAAAACCACATTTTTAAAATTTGTAGATCTAAAAACATGGTTTTATATTAAGAATTTGAATACAGAGATCATATTTTGTTTATTCAGTAATTTCATAACATTTTAAGTACCTACTCAGTTTTTGATTAGTTAAAACTTAAATTTGGTACTTTCCTAGTTAATGATATTTGTAAGTTTGCATTTTCTCAAACATTTCAAATGACAATAATAATTTTAGTATACCTGATTCCTTCAAACACTTCAAACCTTTAGGAAACCAAACTTTTTATCTAGGAGCTCCTTAAGTCTAAAAATCCAAAATGATAAATTTAATACATTAAATTATTGAACATCTAAAATCAAAGCATACATCAATAACTGCAATGATTATTAAAGGCCATGCTACACTTGACTTTAAATTTTGATTCAAAATTTGATAACTTGCCTGAGTTATCATATCAGGCAAGCTGAGGTTGTGCATTTGGATTATGGGTTAAAGATCTGGGATTGGGCACAATCTTAAAATATCTCTTACCAGGCACAGTGGCTCACTCCTGTAATCCCAACACTTTGAGAAGCCGAGGCAGGCAGATCACAAGGTCAGGAGACTGAGACCATTCTGGCTAACATGATGAAACCCCATCTCTACTAAAAATACAAAAAATTAGCCAGGTGTGGTGGCATGCACCTGTAGTCTCAGCTACTCGGGAGGCTGAGGCAGGACAGGAGAATTGCTTGAACCCGGGAGGTGGAGGTTGCAGTGAGCCAAGATCATGCCACTGCACTCCAGCCTGGGCAACAGAGCAAAACTCTGTTTAAAAAAAAAAAAATCTCCTGAGACATGGGCTTCACTTACTAAACTGAACCTCATTCTGTAAGTAGAGAGATGCCTGCCATGTCAAAGATGATTTTAATCCATGTCTTCATCTTAGACTTCCCCATTCACATAGGTTTCCATCTTTCCAAGGTAGTCTTTTCCCAAAAGACCTCTTCCTAAAATTAGAAATCACTTCTTAGGCTTTTGAGTTTAATAGGCTTTTCCTGGCACTCAAGACCTTCCCATTTCCAACTGCAGGATCTTTGATATCTTTCACATTCCAATCGTCCAACACTTGAGCCTTTCCAAGGCAAGAAGTTTTAAACCCTCTGACCAACTACCAGTTGGGTAACTATTATGGAATTTCCCACATCAAGACCTGGATTGTCCTCATTAGATTCTTAGATCAGCTATTGAAAATATTTTAAAGGCAATATTTATGCAATTTTATTGTTTGAAAACATTATTTTCTGTAAATATTATTGGAAAAATCCCACATGGCATGCCTTATATAATCTACTCTCCTGAGCATGCTGAAGTTCTCCTGGTTCCCACAGACGTAACTTGTATCTATTAACCACAATTATCACCTTCTTTGCAATCTTCCAATTGTCATGACTTGGCCAGGAGATGAGCGTAACAGGAGCTGTAGCTGGCACCTTTGTCCTTTCTGCTCTGTGCCACATACCCTTGATGTTCAGGACCACCCTGATTTTCTCAGCACCAAAACGTGGGATCAATTACTCTCCAAGGGGCCTCGGTGGCTGTTCTTGAGCTTTAGTATTAAAGCCAGACACTGGGTCCTAGCACATGTGTGTGATCTTTCCACATGGGGAGTGGGAAAAGAAACTGCTCCTAAATATCCTTTCTGATTGAGAGAGAAAAGGCACGTCTCTTCTAAAAGGGCATCAATTCACATTGATCTCCTATTATAATTAATTTCACACCTTTTTTTCTACTTTCCTCCATTTCTACCAACTAGCTTCTCTACAATCACTTTGTATCAAAATTTGATACAACTTGTGTTGAAGTTGTGACATCATTTAAATTTTTGCAACCTTAATTCTCTTAAAAAAATACTTGGAGATGGTTAAATTTGTAACTACTCACCGATACTAAAAATATGCTCCACTTTTTCATAATCCTTTTATGTCTCATTTAATATCATTCTGCAGTTCACGTCGTTGACAGAAAAAGAGCAATAAAATAACCCCACAGAAAGAGCAATTAAGATAAAAGCAGAAATTAATAAAATAGGAAGGAAAAATAGAACAGCAGCTTAATAAAACTAAAGTCTGGTTGTTTGAAAAGATCCACAAAATAGATAAACCTTTATGACATATAATGAAGGATAAACAGAGAAAAGCCAAATAACGTTGCAATGAGTAAGGCAATATTTCTGTAGGTGAGATTTTGAAAAAATTGTAAATGATAGTTTCAGTTCATGGTGAAGGGTACACACTCTGGACCAAAATGCTTGAGTTCATATCTTGGCTCTGTTTTTAATGTATATCCTTAACAGTTACGTAATCTCTCTTTGCCCATGACCTTTTATAAGAAAAAAGGGCAGATATTATAATACCTACTTCATGGAACTGTAGCAAGAATTAAATAGTTAATTCATGCAAAGTTTGGAAAGCAGTGTCTACCATATTTGTGCATTCAGATTGCTCCTTTCCCAACCATCCTCATACCTTACACAAAAATTAGCTCCAAGTATATCATACTGCTAAATGTAAAATATAAAACTTTTAAAAGGAGTAAGTGGGAGATCTTTGCCACCTGGGATTAGGCAGAGAGTTCTTAGACATAACACTGAAAGCATCCTTAAAAGGAAATCAACAAATCAAGCATCAAAATTTAAAACTCTTGCTCTGCAAAAGCTTTTGTTAAGAGAATTAAAAGATAAACTATACACAGAAAAAAATGTGTTCAAAGCATATATTCAACAAAGGACTTGTATCCAAGATGTATAAAGAACTATTTCATCGGATGCGGTGGCTCATGCCTGTAATCCCTGCATTTTGGGAGGCTCAGGTGGACAGATCATGAGGTCAAGAGATTGAGACCATCCAGACCAACATGGTAAAACCCTGTCTCTACTAAAAATACAAAAATTAGCCAGGTGTGGTGCGTGCTTGTAGTCCCAGCTACTTGAGGGGCTGAGGCAGGAGAAGCTTGAATCCAGGAGGCGGAGGTTGGGGTGAGCTGAGATTTTGCCACTGCACTCTAGCCTGGGTGACAGAATGAGATTCCATCTCAAAAAAAAAAATTTTTTTTTAAATAATAATTATTATTTCACGACTCAACAGTAAGAAAACAAACAACCTAATTAAAAAATGGGCAAGAGACATTTCACCAGAAAGGATATATAGCAGATAACTGAGCACAGAAAAAAGTGTTTAACACCGTTAGCTCCCATGGAAATGCAATTTAAAGCTACAATGTGATGCCATCTCATGCCTACTAGAATGACTCAAACCAAAACCACTGACAATGCCAAGTGCTGGTGGGAAAGTAGAGTGACTGGAACCCTCCTCCATTGCTAGTGGAAATGCAAAATGATATGGCCACTATGGAAAATGGTTTACCAGTTTCTTGTGAAGTTAAGCATATACTTGCTATGTGACTCAGAAACGATACTTTCAGGGATTTACCACAGAGCTAGAGAAATGAAAATGGAGATTTTCACAAAAACCTATATGAATGTTTACAGAAGCTCTATTCATAATTGCTAAATACTGGAAGCAGCCAAGTTGGTTTTCAATGAATAGGTACACTGTGGTATATGCATATGTAGAATACTATTCACCAATAAACAGAAACAAACAATTGACACACTCAACGATTTTGTTGAACCCCAAAAGGCACTATGCTAAGTGAAAGAAGCCAGTCTTAAATGGTTATATCTGGCATAAGTGCATTTATATGATGGACCAGTGTTTGCTATAGTTTAGGGAGAGGGAAAGTATCATTACAAAGGGATAGCATGAGAGTATTTTGGAGTGATGTCACTGCTCTTTTTGATTTTGGAGGAACTCATACAAACTATATTTTAAAAATCAACTTTTCTGTAAGTTAATTTAAAAGTAAAATTTAGAAATGGGTGGCGAGTAGAGACTAGACTCAAATGGTCCTGGCAAACATCCAAAGAATAGAAAACTCTCTGGTTACATAAACTTTTATACAATGCAGGGGGGAAATGTAAAGATTTCCAACTAATTCTATGATGTGAACCTTTTATACAAAACCCTGAAAAGATAGTAGAAAAACAAGAGAACAATGAGCCAATATTATTGTTGAATGTAGACATAAAATTTATAATTAAATGACTAGGTTACTGAATCTAGCAGAGTATTTAAAATATAACACGCCAAAAATCATTTGAGTTTATTCTAAAAATGCAATAATGTTTTATAATTCACAACACTATTAATAGATTGAGGGATAGAATCCTGATTATTTCAAAGAATGTTAAAACATATTTAATAGAATTAAACATTTTATCCTGTTAAGGAAAACTTAGCAGAAACCTACAGGAAATACCAAATTATAACCATCACTGATAGTGTTCCACATTTACTGCAGGTCCCAGACAGTGAAATTAGGTTACAAATACGTTTAGGTAAATAAAGTTGCCTTTAATATCCAAGAAACACAACTGAGAAACTATTAGGTTATAAGAGATCAACTGTGGCAGGGACTGGCCATATGCTTCCTTCCTGGGCACACATCTATACTACATTTAAGCAGGGCATATTTCTGGGGCAGTGAAATGGGAAAATGACATAAGCATCTTCTAAACTTTGCCCATAAAACTACTCCTTTAATCTTCCAACCCATTTCTCATGTACCTCATTTGTGGCCTGATGCTAAGGATCCAGGGAAGATTCCAAGGTCTTAAAAGAATGGCAAAGATAATAAGGGGAAGGATCCTGGATCCCTGAGTGACTGTGTGAAACCGAGACCCCACCCCTATCACCATAAACCAATTGTAGTCTGAACATGAGTGCAAAATGAACCTTTATTTTATTAAATCATTGAGGTTTTGGAGTGTCTGTTACAGCAGTTGGCCTACTCTGACTAACACATCAGCAAAATAACTCAATATAAGATTAACAAACAAATGTTAACAGTTTTCCTATGTACTAGCAACAACCATTTTAAATATGAGATGGATAAGATAATCATGTTATAAGGCTCCTTACACACACACGTACACATGCACACACCCCTAAAGTATTGTGTAATTAGAATTAAATTTAAGATCCCTACACACACACGTACACATACACACACCCCTAAAGTATTGTGTAATTAGAATTAAATTTAAGAAGAAATGGGCATAAGTTTATGAAGACTACTATACATTTTGGGGAAAGACATAATATAAGACCTGAATACATAGAAAGATATATGATGCACCTCAATGAAAAGCTGGGATATTGTTTCCTAGTTTGAAAGGAATCTCTGTTTTTCCTTATAGAACCCTAAAAGTTGTAAGTGGACTGGTTACTTTTAGCTCTAAAAACCTGCTCTCTTTTGTACTGCATTACTGATCGCACTGGTTTTGGGGGGATGCCAGAGATTATTTTGTACTGTGAGAGGACTTGACCTTGCTGTGTGTGATGGCTGGCAGTCACAGGTAAGAGCTACAGTGTCACAGGTGGCTGATGACAGTTGTTTGAAGTAAAAGGTTATTATTATGGAGGCACCCATTTATTCACGCATTTGCATAAGAAAATGGTTTAGGTCATGAAGTCCTTGCCTATGCCTATGTTCTGAATGGTTTTGCCTAGATTTTCTTCTAGGGTTTTTATGGTGTTGGGTCTTATGTTTAAGTCTTTAATCCATCTGGAGTTAATTTTAGTGTAAGGTGTCAGGAAGGGGTCCAGTTTCTGCTTTCTGCCCATGGCTAGCCAGTTTTCCCAACACCATTTATTAAAGAGGGACTCCTTTCCCCATTGCTTGTTTTTGTCAGGTTTGTCAAAGATCTGATGGTTGTAGATGTGTGGTGTTGCCTCCGAGGACTCTGTTCTGTTCCATTGGTCTATATCTCTGTTTTGGTACCAGTACCATGCTGTTTTGATTATTGTAGCCTTGTAGTACAGTTTGAAGTCCAGTAGTGTGATGCCTTCAGCTTTGTTCTTTTTGCTTAGAATTGACTTGGCTATGCGGGCTCACTTTTGGTTCCATATGAAGTTTAGGGTGTTTTTTTCCAGTTCTGTGATGAAGTTCATTGGTAGCTTGATGGGGATAGCATTGAATCTGTAAATTACTTCGGGCAGTATGGCCATTTTCATGATATTAATTCTTCCTAACCATGAGCATGGAATGTTTCTCCATCTGTTTGTGTCCTCTCTTATTTCATTGAGCAGTGGTTTGTAGTTCTCCCTGAAGAGGTCCTTTACGCTCCTTGTTAGTTGTGTTCCTAGGTATTTTATTCTCTTTGTAGCAATTGTGAATGGCAGTTCGTTCTTGATTTGGCTCTCTTTAAGTCTGTTATTGGTGTATAGGAATGCTTGTGATTTTTGCACACTGATTTTGTATACTGAGACTTTGCTGAAGTTGCTTATCAGTTTCAGGAGATTTTGGGCTGAGATGATGGAGTCTTCTAATATACAATCATGTCGTCTGCAAATAGAGACAATTTGGCTTCCTCCTTTTCTATTTGAATATCCTTTATTTCTTTTTCTTGCCTGATTGCTCTGGCTAGAACTTCCAGTACTATATTGAATAGGAGTGGTGAGAGAGGACATCCTTGTCTAGTGCCAGATGACAAAGGGAATGCTTCCAGTTTTTGTCCATTCAGTATGATATTGGCTGTTGGTTTATCGTAAATAGCTTTTATTATTTTGAGATATGTTCTGTCAATACCTAGTTTATTGAGGGCTTTTAGCATAAAGGGCTGTTGAATTTTGTCAGAGGCCTTCTCTGCATCAATTGAGATAATTGTGTGGTTTTTGTCTTTGGTTCTGTTTATGTGGTGAATTACATTTATAGACTTGCGTATGTTGAACCAGCCTTGCATCCCCGGGAGGAAGCCTACTTGATCATGGTGGATAAGCTTTTTGATGTGCTGTTGCAATCAGTTTGCCATTGGC
>PVKV010027958.1:0-25687 GCA_004027835.1 Alouatta palliata | reverse complement strand
TTCTTCACATGTACCCCCAAACCTAAAATGCAATAAAAAGTATATATAAAAAAAAAAAAAAAAAAAAGAAATGTTACCCTTGTATTCATCCATTCTCACACTTTTACAAAGAACTGCCTGAGACTGGGTCATTTAGAAAGAAAAGAGGTTTAATTGACTCATGGTTCTGCATGCCTGGGGAGGCCTCAGGAAATGAACAATTATGGTGGAAGGCAAAGGGGAAGCAAGGCACATTCCTCACGAGGTGGCAGAAAGAAGTGCCGAGCAAAAGGGGGAAGAGCCCCTTATAAAAACGTTAGATCTTCTCACCACCATCATGAGAACAGCATGGGGGAAACTGCCTCCATGATCCAATTACCTCCCACCAGGTCTTTCCCTCAACATCTGGGGATTACAATTGAAATGAGATTTGGGTTGGGGACACAGAGCCTAACCGTATCAATTCCCGATGTTGGAGGTGGGTCTAGTGGGAGGTGTTTGGGTCATCGAGGAAGACTCCTCATGAATGACTTGCCGCTGTCTTTGCGGTCATGAGTTCTCACTTTATTAGTTCATGTAAGAGGTGGTTGTTTAAAGATGCCTGGCACCCCTCCCTCTCTCTCTTGCTCCCAGTTTTGCCATGGATGTGCCTGCTTCCTCTTTGCCTTCTGCAATGATTGCAAGCTTCCAAAGGCCTCGCCAGAAGCAGACGTTGGTCCACACTTCTTGTACAGTCTGCAGAACTGTAGAGCAAAATAAATCTCTTTATGAGTTACACAGACTCAGGTTTTCCTTTATAGAATGCAAAATGGATTAATGCAGCTCTGAATCAGAATCGATCACCCTTTGGTGACCTCTTAGCAGTGTCTTTGCCGTAGACTGAGCCAGGACCTAGCTCTGGGAGTTTTTGTAGCTCAAGAGTTGGTATATAGTTACCTCCAGGATTCTGGCCCAGTTTCCAGAATCTGTTCTGCCACTTTCTGATTGGCAACCACAAAGAAAAATGGGGAAGAGCACAAGCTGTAGATTTGGGACAGACTGGGTAAGATCCTAGCTCTATCACTCGCTTGCTATGTCATATCAATTAAGCAATTTCACCTCTATGAAGTGTAGCTTCTGTTTTTTTCTTTTCTTTTTCCTTCCTTTAAAGGGCAATAGTTTTTACCCCTCTACTAAGGTTATATTATTAGTTATAGTTCTTTGGTCACAAGCAACAGAATCTGGCTCTGCATTGCTTAAGTGAAGGGATTAATTATAAAAATAAACAGTTGCTTCCAGGGTGGCAGGGAGCAAACAGTACAAAGTATCTAGGCATCCTCAAACGGCCCTGGTAGCATAAACTTCTTGATGATAATGTGAATCAGGGTTCTCCAGAGAAATAGAACCAATAGAATTGTAAACCAAAAAGTATCTGAGACAGGTAGTGTCTTTAGATTTAGTGTTTCATGTTGTCCAGGTTAAGGACCATAGCCCGTGACACAGCCTCAGGAGGTTCTGAGAACATGTGCCTGAAGTGTTTGAGTTACAGCTTGGTTTTCTATATTTGAGGGAGACAGAAGCTACAGGCAAAGACATAGATCAATACGTGGGAGGTATACATTTGTTCCACCTGGGAAGGCAGGACATCCCAAAGCAGGGGCTTCTAGGTCATGGGTGGATTCAAAATTTGCCTGACTGGACAGTGTTGAAAGAGTTAAGCTCTGCCTGAAGAGTTGAATTCAGCATAAAGAAACGCTTGAGTTTAGGTAACGGGCTGGGGAAGCCAAGGTTCTTATCATGTAAATAAAGCCTTTATATAGCAGACTTCAGAGAGAATAGACAGTAAATGTCCCTGATCGGAATTTAAAAGGTGTCAGACTCTCTGGAAAAGACCCAGTAAGGGTAGAAGAATCTCTACAGAATGCAAATGTTCCCCCACAAGAGATGGCTTTGCAGGGCCATTTTCAAAATACATCAAATAAATATATTTTGGGGTAAAATACTTCACCTGCTACCTGTCATGAGATGCTATAGCAGAGTCAGGTTGCAATTTGGTAAGCTATTGCTACAGACAGCCTGTTTTGTCAGTCTTAAGATCTCTCTTTGCATGTTAATGCTGACCAGTTGTGCCTAAACTCCAAAGGGAGGAGGGTATTATAAGGCATGTCTAATCCCACCTTCCCATCATGGCCTGAACTAGTTTTTCAGGTTTCTTTAGGATCTTTTTGGCCAAGATGGGGTCCATTTAGTTGGTTGAGAGCCTTAGAATATTATTTTGGGTTAGAGTATATATTTATACATATTAAATAAATTGGTTCATGCAATTATGGCAACTGAGAAGTCGCACAGTCTACTGCCTCCAAGAGGGACACCCAAGACAGCCAGTGGTGTAGTTCCAGTCTGAGTCCAAAGTCCCAAGGACCAGGATTGTTGATAATGTAAGATGCAGTCCTTAACACCATAGAATACTATGCAGCCATAAAAAAGAATGAGTTCATGTCCTTTGCAGGGACATGGATGAGACTGGAAACCATCATTCTCAGCAAACTAACACAGGAACAGAAAAACAAACATCGCCTGTTCTTTCTCAAAAGTGGATGTTGAACAATAAGAACACATGGACACAGGGAAGGGAGCATCACGCCCCGGGGTCTGTTGTGGGGTAGGAGACAAGGGGAGGGAGAGCATTAGGACAAATACCTAATGCATGCCAGGCTTGAAACCTAAATGACGGGCTGATGGGTGCAGCAAACCACCATGGCACATGTATACCTATGTAACAAACCTGCACGTTCTGCACCTGTATCCCAGAACTTAAAGTAAAATTTAAAAAAAGAAAAGAAAAGATGCAGTCCAAATGCAGGAAGAGAGAAATGTCCCAACTTAAAATAATCAGGCAGAGAGTGAAAATTATCTCTTACCTTGTCTTTTCTGTATTCAGGTCCACCCTCGGTAGGGAAGACAATCTGTTTTAGTCAGTCTGCTCATTCAAATATTAATTCTATCTAAAACATCCTCATGAGCCTGCTAAGAATAATGTCAACAATATTTGGACACTGTGTAGTGCAGATAAGTTGACACATAAAGTAACCATCATAGTGCTCTCACTTGGGTACCAACACTGGAATAAATAAACCTCAGTGGTTTCCGCTGTCCTTGCATCACTTCTTTCAAGAGTCAAAATCCTGGCGGGGTACAGTGGCTCATGCCTGAAATCCCAGCAGTTTGGGAGGCTGAGCCAGGTGGATCACTTGAGGCCAGGAGTTTGAGACCAGCCTGGCAAATATGGTGAAACCCTATCTCTGCTAAAAATACAAAACTTAGCTGGCCGTAGTGGCACATGCCTGTAATCCCAGCTCCTGGGGAACCTGAGGCAGGAGAATTGTTTGAACTTGGGAGGCAGAGCTTGCAGTGAGCTGAGATTGTGCCATTGCACTCCAGCCTGGGCAATGAGGCAAGGCTGCATCTAAAAGAAAAAACTTAATTAAAGAAAAAAGGAGTCAAAGTCCCAGGAAAGATACTGAATGGCTGATAATAGGTCACGTGCCTTTTTCTAATGTAGTCCAGTGGTGTGAAAAAGTGAAAAGATACCCAGCACGTAATACATGTTCCATGTACGTGTACCTATTTTCTTTATTTTTGTTTCTCTCCTCTCTGTGCCTTATTGTCAGTAACTCAGTGAATCATTTCAGAATGTCTTTGCAATCCAGTTACCCTGAAAACAACCTCCTCAACACCCACCAGCCAAATTTGCTTCTTTGCCAGCTACAATGTATACAATTTAGGTGTTAAACAGTGTGATAATAGTTATTTCAGTTCTTGCCATTGTGTTAACCAATTTTTAAAAGTCTTGCCTCCAGGAAACACTGAACATGATTACTCTGTGTGAAAGTAACATTCCCAGTTACGTTTCCGAATGGGCCAAGTCAGAGTCCTACCAGCCCTTCTCCCTGCCCACTGCGCTAGAGGAATAAGCAGATCCTTGCCTGGCAGGAAGGGAGCCTAGGGGGCAAGACCTGGCATGAGTGGGGCCTGTTGGGGGTGGACCATGTACTTTTTAGCTAGTAGATTAGCAAGCTCATGAAAAGGCATAGCTTGGCCTCGTGCCTGTAATCCCAGCACTTTGGGAGGCCAAGGCAGGTAGATCACCTGAGGTCAGGAGTTCTAGACCAGCCTGACCAATATGATGAAACTCCATCTCTACTAAAAATAAAGACATTAGCTGAGCATGGTGGCGCTCACCTGTAATCCCACTTAGTTGGTAGGCTGAGGCAGGAGAATTGCTTGAACCTGGGAGGCGGAGGTTGCAGTGAGCCAAGATCGAGCCACTGTCCTCCAGCCTCAGCAATAGAGCAAGACTCTATCTCAAGGAAAAAAAGAAAGAAAAGAAAAGGCATAGCTCTTGCTTTTCTTTGAGCTTCCAGGTTGCATTTTTTTTTTTTTTTTTTTTTTTTTTTTTTTTTTTTTTTTTTTGAGGCAGAGTCTTGCTCTGTTGCCCATGCTGGAGTGCAGTGGCTCAATCTCAGCTCACTGCAACCTCCACCTCCCAGGTTCAAGAAGTTCTCCTGCCTCAGCTGGGATTACAGGTGCCTGCCACCACACCTGGCTAATTTTTGTATTTTTTTTTTTTAGTAGACACAGGATTTCTTCATGTTGGCCAGGCTGGTCTTGAACTCCTGACCTGCAGTGATCCACCCACCTTAGCCTCCCAAATTGCTGGGATTACAGATGTGAACCACCACGCCTGGCCAAGGTTGCATGTTAATACTTGTGTCACCTAAAATCTTTCATCATACTCGTAACAACATCGTGTGCATTTATTAGCTTTGAACAGAAAAGCAACAAAAAATCTGTTTTTGAAATGCATGTAGAAGGAGAGTTAACTACCCATTCTGCTTCTCTCAATACATGTCTGTCCCCTTCCTCCTACTGTTAATTTCAAACTTGGCCTCGAGCAGGTGCCTCTCATCATCACTTCTTCTAGCCCCTGTGCACCGCTACAGAATCTTAAGCAGACTGGAGTAGATTAGAAAGGGAAGAAGAGATCAACTCCTAAATGCCAGCTCTCTAGTAAGAGTCCGTCTCTAGTAAGAGTCCGTCTCTAGTAAGAGAGTCCGTCTCTAGTAAGAGTCCGTCTCTAGTAAGAGTCCGTCTCTAGTAAGAGTCTGTCTCTAGTAAGAAAGAGTCCGTCTCTAGTAAGAGAGTCCGTCTCTAGTAAGAGTCCGTCTCTAGTAAGAGTCCGTTTCTAGTAAGAGTCTGTTTTTGCCCTTGACAACACCAGTGTGATTACAAGTGCAAGGTCTGCAGATGCCCCTGCCCACCAGGGTGTTGGATCTCCCTATGTTAGCAAAAAAAAATTTAAGATGGAATTTCACTCGTCACCCAGGCTGGAATGCAGTGGTGCAATCTCAGCTCACTGCCACCTCTGCCTCTTGGGTTCAAGTGATTCTCCTGCCTCAGACTTCTGAGTACTTGAGATTTTAGACACTCGACACCAGGCCTGGCTAATTTTTTTTTTAAAGTTTTTATTAGAGACATGGTTTCACCATGTTGGCCAGGTCGATCTCGAACTTCTGACCTCGGGTGATCTGCCTGCCTCAGCCTCCCAAGGTGTGGGGATTACAGGCGTGAGCCGCTGCACCCAGCCTAACTATATTTTTCTTAAGATGCATCCTACTGCACTGGTGATATAGGAGTTAAGAAGAAATTATTTAGGCAGATAGTGAGGGTACGGGAGTTCTCCGTGTAAGTTTTTTCTTTTAATGAAAAGCAGCTCCCATATTATTTTCTTTTCCAACAAATAGCTTCTTGTAAAATTGAGCTGCAGACATAGACAAGTGAGCTAGAAGATTTGTACACTTGAATGCTGGCAGTTGTGCCAGTAGGAAAAGGCTACCTGTTCAAAATGGCGGCTTCATCTTCCCTTCATTTTGCCAAACAACGTGTACAGTAAGAAGACAACATAGCCCCCTCTAGGCAAAGACCTCATTTACATAATAAGCTTGGGGTGGGGTGACCAACTTTCCTTGCTTGCAAGGTAAATCATATACAGCCTCCTCAAGCCTGCCTATAAAATCTGGAGCAGTGCTCTGCAGGCTGGTTTTTCCTTTCCAGCACCCCTCTTTCTTGCAAGAGAGAGAGCTGTTCTTTCTCTTTCTTCTGTCTGTTAAACTTTTGCTCCTAAACTCACTCCTTGTCTCCTTGTGTGTGTTTGTGTCCTCATCTTCTTGGCGCAAGACAATGAACCCTGGGCATTTACCCCAGACAATGACACTGCCTTACTGGGTTAAGGATATGAATTAAAATTCATGTGCTAGGTTTCACTGCTGATCCTAATTCTTCACCCATCCCTCCAGTCACATCATTTTCCTTGTGACTTTTCATTTCTTTCCACTCCTCTAATTTGAGTTCAGCTCTGTGACTCTCTTTAGGCAACAGAATGAGCTGAGGTGATGTAAAATCCCAAGACTACACCACCCCAGGCCTATGAGTTTCCCTTTGCCCTCTTTCATCTCCTCCATGCCAGGAGAATAACATGCCCAGGACAACCTGCTGGATGAAAAGAACAGGAGAAGGGCAGAGTCATGCCAGTTAGCTCCCTAGCCCACCCCCAGCCAACCGCAGACCTTGAGCTAAATGATAGATTATTGTTGCATCCTGGGAAGCTATTTGGGGTTGTTTGTTCAGGTTCAATTTCTTGACTTTTCATGAGGAGCTAAAATTAGATAGTTCTTAAGGGTACTTTTAGCTCTGAAATCATGCAGTTCCTCCTATCTCCAGTAAATTATCCCCTAGTATCTTTGGCTTCAGCATTTATTACTTTGTATTGCAGGAAACATGCGAAGTGTCTGCCTGTCCCACCAATTGTGAGATCCAACTGGATCAGTCATGTCTCACTCAACTCTGCAGCACCGTGTCCATCTCAGGGCTAGCACATAGTAAGTTATCAGTTAATGCTTGTTGTGGGAATGACTGTATGGCCGAGGGGACCTTCCAGTGGCACATTCAGATAGGTAGCAAGTTCATCTACTTTCTTTTCTCAGAGACAAACAGTTATCTCCAGATCCACCTGACTATGTGCCTGCTGTCCTTTGTTCTGTGGGTGACTTGATCAACCAGGATTTTTCATTTAATTCATTTATAGCATACTTATCAAATGCATACAATGTATCAAAGTGCTTTTAGATTTTCATGTGTCTATTTGTATATTTAACTACCTTGTTAACTATGACAAGGTAATACCTGCAAATGATTTGAAAATAGGTACTGTAAAAGGATATCCAGTGAAAATTAAGTCCCTCCTTCTCTTCACTGTTAGTCCCCCAGGTCACCTCTTTGTTTTAGTTTCTTGGATATCTTTCCAGAGATGTATGAATGTGCAAGCAAGTAGGCATCTATAATCCCATTTCTACCTTCTTTTGTGTATTAATGGTGTGTACTTTCACACTCTTTTTATTTTGCTTTCCTCACTTACAGTTTGCTATAGATAGTACCGTGTTTAGTAGACGTAGCTCTATCTTGATACCTGATTTTTTTTTAATTTTTTTTTTTTTTTTTTTTTAGACAGTCTTGCTCTGTCGCCAGGCTGGAGTGCAGTGGTGTGATCTCAGCTTACTGCACCCTCTGCCTCCCGGATTCAAGTTATTTTCCTGGCTCAGCCTCCTGAGTAGCTGGGACTACAGTTACACGCCACCACGCCCAGCTAATTTTTCTATTTTTAGTAGAGACAGCGTTTCACCATGTTGGCCAGGATAGTTTTGATCTCCTGACCTCACCATCTGCCCACCTTGGCCTTCCAAAGTGCTGGAATTTCAGGCGTGAGCCACTGCGCCCAATCAGCTCTATCTTGATATTCTAATGGCTGCATCATATTCCATTTTATAGATTTACCATAATTTAAGCAGCCCTTGTGATTATCAAAGTTAATTTCAGTCTTTGGGCCAAACTCCTCTGAAGGGACTTTGAGGACCTTGGCCTCATTTGGGGCCAGCAGGGATGGGCACTGACCAGAAGTCCAGCTGGGAATGGTATCTGGCCCATATTCCACTCATGAAGCCGGGAACCCTAATGTATCACTGCAGCTGCCAGATGTGCAAGTGTAAGAGAGATTCTCCCTGGCATTATCTTTCTAAACGTTTTAAAGAGGTAGCCCTGTGAACTCAGAGCTCAGCTAAGTGAGATGACCAGTTGCTACCTTGAATAATCACAACACTAACTACTCCGTAAACAGTTAATTATGAAAAGTCAGAACCAAGTAAGAGATACTGAGTAGGGAGCTAGATAAAAGGCAGGGGCTTAAGAATGGACCGGGCATAACAAGGGTGCCAGAACCATCAAGTATCCCATAAACAGAGAAAAAGAGGGAATGCAGAAGGCATGGGGATAGAGAGTGATGCTGAGAGTTGATCTCCTGGGCAGGTGGGGGAGCCCCAGAGGGTCAGTTTCGGGGGTTCCTGAAGGTTAACAGAGGACAAGAAAAGTTAATGGCTGCAAATAGAATTGTGAACATCTGATGAAAAACAATTTAAAACTCCTCTTTAATATGATTTTTAAACATTTTAATTTTTCTTTAAAAAAAAAGCTATTTATCCAAAACTCTTCTTCTTCCTAGGGTCTCATGTCTTTAAATACACCAAACATGATAATTTTATAAGCAAATCACATTATACATAATACATTTTTATGTTTCAAATCTTACAAAAATGACTTAAGTTCCATAAAGCGTGTTAATTTTTTTTAAAGAAGAATGCATATATTTCAGTTTTCCCACGTTGCTACTTCATCTGCTTTCCTCCATCACAATTCCCCCCCGCCACCCCCCAACTTGGCTTCAACATTTTGGAAAATTTCTTTTCTGTAATTCCAACCTTCTTTTCAAGAATGACTTGGTTGACTTCTTCTCCTTTCCAGATAAGCTCTGGACTCTGATTCCAGTGCCACCATTTGTTTACAGTTTAACTTCTGATGAGTCACTTAAAGTCTCCAGTCCTTGGTTTCTTATCTGGAAAGTGGAAACCGTAATAATACTTACCCCAAGTTGGGATGATTGCATGGCGTGTGTTCAGTATCTGGCACAGTGCTCGGGGCACACTGAATAGACTTTGTCTTCTGTTTCTCCTTCCCGATACCGTTCAGAAAGCACTCTCCTTGGTGTTGGACCAGTGGTCTCTCTTAGTAACCTGAGTGGGTTACAAATTAGATAATGGTGGCTGGGTGCGTTGGCTCACGCCTGTAATCCCAACACTTTGGGAGGCAGAGGCGGGTGGATCTGGAGTTCGAGACCAGCCTGACCAACATGGTGAAACTCTGTCTCTACTAAAAATACAAAAATTAGCCAGGTGTGGTGGCGCACACCTGTAATCCCAGGTATTCAGGAGGCTGAGGCAGGAGAATGGCTTGAACCTGGGAGGCAGAGGTTGTAGTGAGCCAAGATCGCACCACTGCACTCTAGCCTGGCAACAGAGGGAGACAAAGAAAGAAAGAAAGAGAGAGAGAGAGAGAGAGAGAAAGGAAGGAAAGGAAGGAAAGGAAGGAAAGAAAGAAATTAGACAGTGGCATTTAGGTAAAATAAGAAAGGATCAGAAGTCAAGAGAAACGACTAGAGATAGATCTCAAGCAGAAAAGGTGACACTCGGAAAAAAAAAAACAGAGAGGCCCTCTGCTGGTGTACAGGAAAAGAAAGGCCTTTTGGAAGAGGCAGGGACAAACCTCTGGGATGACAAGTTGTGTTGGTTTTCCTGGAACTGAGAAGTTCTCAAGATATGAGGCTTTCAGTGCTAGAGCCAGAAATCAGGACAAGTTGCTCATCCAATGTCTTAACCTTTTGGAAGTCATGGAGGACCCTTCCCAGGCCCATGAAAGACTGGCTGGAGCTGCCTCTTGGCAGAGTAACCTCCATTTTTTGCTGGAGAAATATTGAAAGGGCAGGAAAGAGACCACAGGGCCAAGAAAATACTGAAAGGGGGAGAGATAATCACCTGGAAATGACTCAGTAACTCTAATTGGCTAGGAGAGGTCCCATCCTACCTCAAAGATCCATTTGTTCTTCAAAAGAAGCTTCAAATTGGTTTAAAAGGATGTTCTTTTCCCAAACAAGGACAAAGATCCTTGATCAGCACAGCAAGGAAGCAACACTGTTCAGACGGGACCTCTGATCTCCCCAGACACTCCAGAGTCACTGTTTTCCCCAGAGAAAGAACTACTAGCAAAAAAATAAAAAAAAAATTCAACAGGGTGTGACCCTAGGAGGACTCTCAGGAGCCTCATGTGGGAGGATTATTAGAGGCGCAATAAAATAATCAAGCATTTGCCTTTGAGTATCCATGCACTCTGTCCTGTTGTTACTCACGTCCCCACCCCCATCCACTCTGGGGGCAGGAGTGCTACATGGCCTGCTTCTTCTCTCAGCAAGGGGTCTTCTGTAGTGCCTGTGGAAGTCAGACGTCCAGGAGAGCTGCCCTTCACTGGAGAAGGGGGGAAGGGAATGGATCTCTCCAGGGCAGCTTTTGCACTTTGAATGAGGCTGAAGTCATCAGTGCATGGAAGCAATTAGAGCATCCATACAAGGGTCAAACACCCCATCTTCTCTCTTTCAAGGGAAGGAAAACAAAACTGCGGCCAGGGACATGGAAGAAACATCGTTTCTCTTGACTTCTGATCCCTCCTGAATTTACCTAAATGCCACTAATTTCTTTCTTTCTTTCTTTCTGTTTGATACAGTCCCTCTGTCGCCAGGCTGGAGTGCAATGGTAGGATCTCGGCTCACTGCAACCTCTGCCTCCCAGGTTCAAACCATACTCCTGCCTCAGCCTCCTGAGTAGCTGGTATTACAGGTGTGCGCCACCATGCCTGGCTAATTTTTGTATCTTTAGTAAAGACAGGGTTTCACCGTGTTGGTCAGGCTGGTCTCGATTTTGATCCTGGAGCCCTTCCAGCTGCAGTCAAACCCTCTTCTGGTTCTTTAGGCAATCTGGAGAAGAGGAAGCTGGTTTGGATAAAGGGTGGTTTGGGTACATGGTATCGCCCTAATGGTATCAGTGATATGACTCAAGCTCGTCCTTGGGTGTATGTTTGATCGAGATGTATATGAATCCCAGACACCACCCTGTCAACACCCAGGAGGGAGGGAGGCTTTAAGTCTGCCTGTTTTGATGTCATTCATATTTCATGGCTTCCAGGGTGAATGGGTCCTCTGGACATTTTCCAACAATCTCAGACTTTCTGGAGCCAATAGCCACATCATGTTTTCAAAGGGAGGAATTGTCTAACTTTGCAGAGATAATAATCCAGGTTTAATTTACCCACTAAAAGGTTTAAATGAGAGAGATCAGTAGATATGTCCTAAAAACAATTAGAAACAAAAAGAAAATTGTTGCATAAATATCTGATACATAAACTACCCTGTTTTAAGGCAACCATCCAACCCTTAGCAGCAAAAAGGAGTAGGGTGTGTGGGGGAGTGCTCCAGTGCCCCTGCTTGCTGATATAATTTCTGCTTTATGCTTTCTCGTTAAAACTTCGCAACATTGTTACAAAGGATAGCAAAGATCTTTCTCTCAGAAAAGGCTGTTGCGTCTAGCTTCAGACTGTCTCTGCTGTAACTATAGCCACAGAAGCTAAAAGGATCAACATTTTAATTGTGCTTTCTTGTTTTCACATGAATCTTATTCTATTTGACTTCCCTAGCCATGCCCATGTCCCTAGTTTTCCAATGAGGAAACTGAGGTTTGGTGATCTTTGGACTTTGAGGCTGATGCTGTCCCATTTCGTATCAAGAATAGAAATCAAATCCCTTTTCTCTCCTCACTGGGGGCAGACAGTCATCACTACTCCACAGACTCTGTGTTTGGTTTCCTCCTTGCTGGAATTTTCACACTGCTACCACTTCTAAAGGGGAGAACATACCTCTTGGAGGTTATTGGTGCAGATGTCTGGAGTTTGAGCCAGTGCTGGACACGAGCCGTCCTCATTAACACATGTGGCTGACAATGAGAAGAAGTAGCTCCCCACTCTGATTTGACATTAGAGTCCTGCTAGCAGAGGGTTCTTCCCTCTCTGAGGTTTACTCTTCTCTTCAGTAAAATGGGTGCAAATTGGAGTCCCTAACTCTTGGATTTATTGTGAAGAATGAATGAACTAATATAAATTCTCATTTGCCCATTACAAATTGAGCTAAATAGAGTCATGATTATAAAATGTTTCACAGGGAGCCTGCCGCATCAATGCTAAGTAAATGTTACCTACCCACCCCTCCTGGAGCAGGACATCCCACGTCCATTTTATGTGCTAGGAACCTATATATTCTAGAGACCAGGTGACTGCTACCTTTGCTTTTGGTAACTTTTCCCGCTTCCTTCCTCCTTTGAATTTTTTTCCATGTGCAAAGCCAATTCTCGAATTAGTCCCATGAGGGACACCTCTGGTTGGATTAGGGGTCTGTCTGTAGTTCATCCATTGGCTGGCCAAGGACCTGTGAGGTCATCTGACCCAGAGAAGGCTCGCCAATTAACTTGATGGCCATCTGCAGGCCCAGTCAGACTGGCTTTCTCTGGATATGTCCCATAAAATAAGAAGAAGATTAGTTAGGTGAGAGAAAGCGGATAATGGAGTTGGGAGGTGACAGATGGCAGAGCCAACATTAGGGAGAAAGTTTGCAGAGGAAGACAGAGATAGATGGAGTAGGTTGTTTCTAGCACTATCTTGAATCCTGATGGCTTTTCTGGTTCCGCTTCCATCGTAAATACGCTTTCCATATCTATCCCCTGCCCCCTTTTAAAGGAGACTGTAGTCCCTTAAAGTAGGCTGCCCATATAATTTTTCATCAATTGAGAATGAAAAGGAATATGCTGTCTTAGAAGATGCAAAATTCTCTTTTGAGACATTCCTGCTCCCTACATAAAACCAAAGACAGGTCATGCAACTGTAATTCAGCTCCATCCTTAACTTCTTTTGATGAACCAGCCACACACCTTCCCTGAGTGAGCCTCAGTCTCCTCATCTGTCAAACTGCCTGGACAACTTCTCAGGCTCTGACATCTCATGAGCTGTAGAGCCTTTGATGCTCTGTGTCGTTGAGGGTGGCTGAGCTCATTTTGGAGGAGACTGGGGATTCAAGCAGGAATCACAGAGTGAAAGCATCCTGGTTCCTTAGGCCCTGGGCAGGACTATCTTGGTGCTTCCGCCTCGTACCCTCTGGTGCCTACAGAAGAAATGGAGATGTATTATCAACCAAAGAATAAAGATAAATATAGCTTTGTTGGATTAATATCCCCAGAATTACTCACGTCTCCTTCAAAGTGAAGCAAAGATCATGTGCCACCTGACAACCGCCCATCTGGCCCAAGAGGAGTCGCCATATGAGTAGTTCTCGCTAATTATAGTTAAATACTGAAGGGAGGGGGTCCAACATGGCTCCTCCTTAGATCAGAAGTCCCGTGGTTTCCCCTCTCCCAGGAGCTAGAGGAAAGGTCATGTGGTCACTCTGTACAGACCTGTCCAGGTGCATGCAGGCATGTCATTGAACCTCTCCAGAAAAAATTTTCTCCAATTCAAAAGTGAAGGAACAATAGTCATCTTTATGTTAAAAAGGGGTTAACAACTATGGCCTCTATGCCAAATAAACAGCCAGTCAAGATCCTGGATTGAGGAGAAATCCAAGGAAGCAACAATTTAATAAAATCATATTAGGTTCCTACTATGGATCCAAGTCCTTGTTCAGTGCACTACAATTTATATAAAAGAGAAATACAGAATTATTTTAATTAATTAATTTGCTAGTCCCAGGGGGGGAAAAATGCTTAGTGAATCATTCTGGTCCTAGAAAGGAATTTCCCTCGTAGAAAGCATGTAGCAACCTACAGTGTTGCCTTCTTAAAATAGCTGGAGGTTACATTCTCTCTCTCTCAAGAAGATAAGGAAATAACTCATTTGAAAGATGAGAAATGTGTTTCCTAGACCTGCCTTTGGACCATCACCAAGAGCCATCAGTTTAGCTGTGGACCACATGTCAGGTAGGGGATTTAGTCTTAGGCAAGGGGAGGTGGAATATTCAGTTCATGGGTGGATGTTCATCAGTGGTTTCATTCTGCCTGCATTGCTTTGTCCATTCTAGACCCTGGTTCTCTAGGCACAGCTAGCCTTTTCCCACCTACAACACCATCTAAGTAACTACTTTTCCTTGGAGGTTCAAACCTCCACACCCTCAGATTCCAGGTAGACAACTTATTAATACATGACTAAAGTGGAACAGATGCAAGAAAACACACAGCTCACTCGGAGTTTGTTAACTGACCCACTTTTCAAAAAGATGCGGCCACAAGGATATTCTCTTCTGAAACAAAAACAGCAATGACAGTATGATAATGAATGAAAACTGATGCCTGACTCTAGAGTCTGGAGACAACGAAGAATGGGAGGGATAGCTCGTTAGTGGGAGCGCCCAAGCCTTGTGTCAAGGAGGTCCCCTTCTGAACAGCTAACACCTGGTTACCGATGTCATTTGGCTATGTCCCCACCCCAATCTCATCTTGAATTGTAGCTCCCATCATTCCCTCATGTGGGAGGGACCCAGTGGGAGATAATTGAACCATGGGGGAGGTTTCCCCATGCTATTCTCCTGGTAGTGAATAAATCTCATGAGATCTGGTTTTATAAGAGGAAACACCTTTCACTTGGCTCTCCTTCTCTCATCTGCTAGGATGTGAGACGTGCCTTTCACCTTCTACCATGACTGTGAGGCCTCCCCAGCCACATGAAACTGTGTCCATTAAACCTCTTTCTTTTGTAAATTGCCCAGTCTCTGCCATGTCTTTATCAGCAGTGTGAAAACAGACTAATACAGTTACCTTTTACCAGTGAAGTCCCAACATTGCCAGATAATGGACTTTTCTAGAGGTGCTCTTTACAGGGGCATATTCATGTGTAATAGTCTGATTTTTCTTGATGCAGATTAAAAAAAAAATACCTGAAGTTTTTATATGATTTGACTCTGTATCCCACTCACATCTCCTGTTGAATTGTAATCTGCAGTGTTCGAGGAGGGGCCTGGTGGGAGGAGATTGATCATGGAGGTGGACATCCCCCTGCTGTTCTTACGACAGTGAGTGAGTTCTCACGAGATCTCGTCGTTCAAAGGTGTGTAGCACTTCTGCCTTCACGCTCTCTTCTGCACTGCCATGTGAAGATGTACCTGCTTCCCCTTTCCTTCTGCCAGGATTCTAAGTTTCCTGAGGCCTCCCCAGCCATGCATCCTGTATAGCCTTTGGAACTCTGAGTCAATTAAACCTCTTTTCTTCATGAATTATCCAGTATCAGAAGAAAGCATAGCTGAGGGATGCTTTATCACATCTGAGTCCTGGTGATGTCATTTGAACCCCTGGATCCAGCCACACCTGAAGCTTCCCATATCCCTGAACTTCCTGATTGCATAGCCTAACAATCTTTTCCTTTTGCTTAAGTCAGGTTGAGTTATGGCTCTTTTACTTGCAACTGAAAAAACAATTCTAATCAATACAAGGACCTCAGGGTCATTCATAAATAATTGATAACAACATTGTTCAGAATGAGCATGCCAAAGATCTGCTGATATTTGAAGTGGCTGGAAAAGAGTGTGTGTTGGGATTAAGCACATTATACAGATAGGAAGAAACTACAACTTAAGTAACCTAGGGTGCCTTCCTTAGCAAGCCAGTGAAGGATTTGGGAGATGACCACAGCTTTCTGTCTTGTGATTTTTATTTGGAAGTCTGGCTTCTATACTGCAAGTCCTGTCTTTTTTCTGCTGCTTGGTTCCGGGAAAGTAAAGGATCTGCCTCCTGAGTGATGGGATGGAATAATGATGCCCATGTTTTCTGGAGTTCTATTATCTCTGAGCCTGTTAGAGACTCATTTGACTGGTCTGTAATCCCCAGGTGAACGTATAGTAAGCAGAAGCTCTCCTGGCACTTTGAATACGTAACACAATAAAGCAAAAGTCACCATAATGAAAGAACAAATGACACAATATTTTCCTAAGTGTATTTGGATTAGATTTATGTTAGACTTGGGAAACTGGCAATTTAATAGGTGGAAGAACTTTCATCAAACTTCCGAAGTACATGTATAATTCAAGGCCGTTTGGTACATGGAATTTCAGGGAGGGATTCCAACCTGAGACACAGACACGGTATGACAGAGAGCAAAACACTGTCACCTGTCACCCTGCTGAGCCTTCTCTTGCAATTTACGGGGACTGTCAGTTACTAACCATCTAAATAACTCATTTCCATGCCAGAGATTATAACTGGAGCAGAAAATACTGGAGATCAACCCCTTGTTATGACATTTTTTTTTAATGGGACACAGTCTGGTCTGTATGGGTGTCACAAAGTTAGAGCCATCATAACTTAAGGGTTGTTAGGTACGTTTTGCCATATCAGTCTTTCACCTTGTTATTTTACAAGGATCCTAAAGTTCATCCAAGAAGCACTGAAATGGAAGCAGTGGAGAGAGGTTGATAAGACGTTGTTTTCACGTCCTAATAGCAAAGGCTCTGAGATCAAACAGGCTTGGATTTGAATCAGGATTTCCCGAGTTATAATCTGCTATCTTAAATAGCTAATTTATCTCTCTGAGCCCCAGTTTCCTTATCGATAAAACAGCACCAACACAGGAGCTTAAAAAAAATAAAGAATTCATGAATTTCAGACCTAATATCCATAGTAGATTTTTCCTTTTGTGTGTGTGTTTGTTTTGAGAAAGAGGTGGGGAGAAAGAGACAGATAGAGAAGAGAGAGAGGAAAGAGAGAAAAAAAGAGAGAATATGAACAGCATGGTGTTTACCCATCTGGACTTTGAGCCGAATCTGCTGAGGTTCAAGTTAAGGCTCTGTTACCAGCTTGTGAGTAACCTGCTCAAATGACTTATCTTCTCAGTTCCTCAGTTAGTTTTCCACAATGTGGAGATAATAACACTATTTAGATCTTAGGTCGTTGTGGAAGTTACATGAATGAATACATGTGAAGTGTTTGGAACAGTGCCTGGAAATAATGGACTATACATCTTAGCTGTCAGCAATAATTATATTATTATTAATTGGACACTGCTATTATTTCTTTTAGGAATGATAATGATAATTACTAATTTGCTGTGGAGGGCTGTAACATTTGGAAGGATGATGAAAAGTATGTAAACTTTAGATATTCCTGATTTAAGATATGCTCAACCTTCATTTCTACATCTATAAAATGGGAACAATAATTGCTAAATCTTGGCATTAAGTGAGAACATGGTGTACCAGCCTTGGACACAGTGGCTGTCAAGATTATCTTTCATTTACAGAGGAGGAAGTATGGGAGGTTAAGCCATCTGCCCATATACACACAAATGGCTTAACCTCCTGTACTTGGCCAAGTGTCTTTCCCAAAATTCTTCACCATTTTCACTCCCCAGATGCTTCCTCTTTCTTCTAAAAGAAGCTGGGAATATATAGGGGACAGTGTTATCCTTTGTTTGTGATGGTGCCTTGTGAATTGATGCATTAGTTGGAGTGTACTGGAGAGCTCATCTGTTCTGAAAACTCCCCTTGAGGTGCAGCCATGTTCCTGTCATGTGACCCCAGCCTCCTGTTATGTGATTGGACCCAAGGAGACACATGATCGAAATTGTCCCAATCAGATTCACCCTCTGGGGAGCTGGAAATCAGAAGTTGAGTCCTTACAAACCCTACACCACTGTCCAGACAGAGGGATCCTTTTGAAAGGCAAATCTGAAAATCAATCACCTTTTCCCTGCTTCAAACACATCTGTAGCTCCCTATTGCTCTTATTCAGCCTGGTCTTAGTCACGATGGCCCTGCAAGGCCTTTTTCTTTTTTTTTTTTTTTTTTGACAAAGTTTCACTCTGGTTGCATAGGCAAGAGTGCAATGGCGTGATCTCGGCTCACTGCGACCTCCGCCTCCAAAGCTCAAGCGAGTCTCCTGCCTCAGCCTCCCAAGTAGCTGGGATTACAAGCATGCACCACCATGCCTGGCTAATTTTGTATTTTTAGTAGAGACAGGGTTTCTCCATGTTGGTCAGTCTGGTCTTAAACTCCCGACCTCAGGTGATCTGCCCACCTCCACCTCCCAAAGTGCTGGGATTACAGGTGTGAGTCAACATGCCCAGCTGGCAAGGCTTTAACTTGTGCCATCTCACCTTTCATTTTAGTGCTGCAGCCACACTGGACTTTGTTGCTCCTTGAGCTCAATATGTGTCCTCTTGCTACTGGGCCTTTGCATATGCTGTCCCCTCTGCCTGGAATTCCAGCCCACTCTCCACTCCACTCTACTTCTCCTCTTTCCAGTATCATTTTAGTGGTGACTTTCTCATGCAAACCTTCCCTGATCTCCCTGACTGGGTCAAATTTGTCTACTGTGGGTTTTCATTGCACTGTGTACCTTTCCATCAAAACACTAACCACAGCTGTGATTATACATTTGTATTTATGATTATTTGATTAATAACTGTCTCTCCCAGCAGACTCTTAGCTTCACTGAGAAGGATCCATCCTTATTTCTGTCCACTTCTGTATCCCCAGAACCTGGCAGAGTGTTTGACCCATTGTAGATACTCAATAAATACTTACTGAGAAACAAATAAGAGGCTGGATGCAGTGGCTCATGCCTGTAATCCCAGCAGTTTGGGAGGACATGGCAGGTGGATCATGAGGTCAGGAATTCGAGACCAGCCTGGCCAACATAGTGAAACCTCATCTCTACTAAAAATACAAAAATTAGCTGGGCATAGTGGCACACACCTGTAGTCCCAGCTACTTGGGAGGCTGAGGCAGGAGAATTGCTTGAACCTGGGAGATGGAGGTTGCAGTGAGCCAGGATTGTGCCACTGCACTCCAACCTGGGCAATAGAGCAAGACTCATCTCAAAAAAAAAGAAAGAAAGAAAGAGAGAGAGAGAGGGAGAGAGAGAGAGAAAGAAAGAAAAAGAGAGAGAGAGAAAGAAAGAAAGAGAAGAAAAGAAAAGAAAAGGAATAAGAATCAGGGGTGGGTAGAGCTACTGGGTGAAAGTTCACAAACCACTGCTGCTGAGATCCTGTAGTTGTCTTTGTCCCCACCCTCGTCCATCTTGAAGTATGCTTTTTCCCTGCAGATTGTATTGAATCTGCAGAAAGTGTATACAGAAAAGTATACATTTTCTGCAGATTCAATAAATATCTTCAACATCCTTTCATTGAATTCCCATGTTTTGTTTAATCTTGTACAAGTGGATTCCTCTTCCCTGCAACCCAATAAAACCTTTCATGCTGCTGTAAGGAGACAGAGATTGAAAAAATCCCAAGGGCTTTCTTCCTCCATAATGATTCAAAATGACGACAGACAACAGAGGCAATAATGATGCCCGTAGCTCTGAGAAACATGAAAGACGTCTGTCATTCACGCTTGCTGTTATTTATACCTCGAATCCTCAGACAACCTATCCGGTTAGGAACCATTATTTCAGTTATCTCTGGTCCTAGTAGAGTTTTATCCTCAGTTCTTACATATGCCTTTGCTAACCTGTATTTGTTTCTCCATTTTAAACATGCTTTCCTCCCACGGACCCTGTTTGATTTCATCAGTAACCTATTCAAAGGCAAAACTCTTCTTAAAGGAAAGGAAACATGGATAACAACATGTAAGGATCCTATCTATATGTAGCCCAGACGTATTGATTCATTTTAAACCTTTAAAAGTATCTCGGCTTCTGCACATCTGCTCTGGATTCATTATTTATCTCTGTGCCAATCCTTTTCTGTTACTGAACCAGAGAAACATCCACCCGGTTGCCTAAGCGAAAAATCTGGGCATCTCTTTGCTTCTTTCCTCTCCTCTGACAGTCACACCCATTGAGTTCATCCGCTATTCTGCCTGCTAAATATTTCCCAAATCTACCTACTTCCTCCCGGAATTCTCACCACCACCACGGTAGTTAAGCTGCCATGTGCTTTCTCCAAGATGACTAAAATTCTTTTCCAATTTTCTCCCTGATTACATGCTTAGCCCTTCCACGCTACTCATCTTTCCAGATACAAACTGATCATATTTATTATTTCACCTCCTCTACATCTTGGCTGCCACATCAGTCACACCTTAGAACTCATTGCTACTGAACACTGTCCCATGTGCAAACACCACAGATGCCAGCTTCCTACATTTCTCTACTTCTTTCTTTCTTTCTTTCTTTCTTCCTTTCTTCCTTTCTTTTTCTTTCTTTCTTTTCTTTCTTTTCTTTCTTTCCTTCTTTCTCTGTCTCTTTATTCCTTCCTTCCTTTCTCTTTCTTTCTTTCCTTCTTTCCTTTCTTTCCTTCTTTCTTTTCTTTCCTTTCTTTCTTTCTTTCCTTTTTTCCTTCTTTCCTTCTTTTCTTTTCTTTTCTTTTCTTTTCTCTTTCTTTCTTCTTTTTCACTCCATCACCCAGGCTGGAGTGCAATGGTGCAGTCTCGGCTCACTGCAACTGCCGCCTCCCATGTTCCAGCAATTCTGCTGCCTCAGCCTCCCAAGTAGCTGGGATTACAGACACCTGCCACCATGCCCAGCTAATTTTTTGTATTTTTAGTAGAGATGGGGTTTCACCATGTTGGTCAGGCTGGTCTTGAACTCGTGACCTCAGGTTATCCACTGGCCTCAGCCTCTGAAAGTGCTAGGATTACAGGAGTAAGCCACCGCACCTGATTATTATTATTATTTTTTAAGACAGAATCTCACTCTGTCTCCCAGGCTGGAATGCAGTGGTGCGATCTTGGCTCACTGGAACCTCCATCTCCTGGGTTCAAGTGATCCTCCTACCTCAGCCTCCACAGTAGCTGGGATTACAGGCATGTGCTACCACATCCACCTATTTTTTTTTTTTTTTTTTTTTTTTTTTGTATTTTTAGTAGATACAGGTTTCACCATGTTGGTCAGGCTGGTCTCAAACTCCTGACCTCAAATTATCCACCCGCCTCAGCCTCCCAAATTGCTGGGATTACAGGCCTGAGCCAACACGCCCAGCCCCAATTCTTACTTTGTGGCTACAAACTCTATTCATTTTGAAGGCAACTAACTCTAATACAATAACTCTTCAACTTCACTGTGACTCTAATCCATTTACACTGTCACTTTCCCCACATTCAGTAGTCCCCTTCTCTTTTCACTGCCATTATTATTCTGCTTAGATTTCGTGGTCCATCATTTGCAGTTACCTGCTTCCATATGCCATCTATTCAATGTTCTTGTCTCCTGTTCTCTCTCCACCATACTTTCCTGGCAAAACCCAGCCCTGAATGCAGTAAGGGGCTAAACACCTGAGCAGCTAAAAACCACAACAGAGAAAAACAAAAACCCAAGAGAATGGTGTTACATCCTATGACTTTTCCTATTGAAATTGCTTTTCCACTCTCAAAGGTGTCATGCAAACTTACAAGTCTGTTATAAAGATTAAGACTTAATACAGGCAAAATGATTAACATATTACCTGGTGCATGAGAAGCACTCAATGCATATTGACTACTGTTGTTGTTAATATGATTATTTTTGTCATTATTATCATCATCATTAACCCAACCTATTCTTAGCTGATGATCTCACCGCTTACTGAATTCAGAAACCGGAAAACTTCAGATGAAAACTCTGTCATGTTGCTGTAATCTTTGCAGCAAATCTGCAAATCTCCTAATGTCTCTATTTATCTTTGCATTCTTTTCTCTGAGAAAGTATTTCTTATTTTCCCAAGGTTGAGTCCTTAACATGTGATCTCAATCTTATATACTTTTTCTTTCATAAAACTTTTACATTTTTCCACTTTTTTTCTCTCTCTTGTACCACACATAAAATACTAGTCATCATTTGAATTAAAGTGTAATGCCACATCTTCAGGACAATGCCTTAAGTCAAAAATGTAAAGCATATTCCATAAAATGGTGTTGGGGAAGGACTTGGTCTGGGAGGAAAATAATCATTACTTGCTTCCAAAAAAAGTGAGAAATCCTATAATTAAAGTCCTAGTTGATTCACATATTTGTATCCTGAAAGCCATTTCCTCCGGAGTTGTAATTCATTATCCTAAAGCAGGTTATCTCTGGTGCTTGGATGTCTAAAAGTGTAAGAAGCATCCTGACAGAAAGGCTGACTAATTACATTAGGCATCATGATCTTTAATTAGATCAATAGGAGAAGAGCATCAGTAAACATCTTGAGAAGCTTTTGCTACATTGGCTGGGCCCTCCAAGGATCCCCAGCATCAATACTAATCCATAAGAAAGTGTTCAGAAAAAACACGGTGGATTAACAATGAGAGAAAGGATAATTTGGATAAAATTAATCATTGTTGTCACGGGACAAAAGCAAAAATCGGCTTAGCAAATGAGTTCGGAGCATTAAAGACCATGCTCTTCTCTGCCACAGCCTCAGGGCTACTCTCGGTTTCGAAACCCATGGCTGCATTGGCAGAGACAAATGACAGTTTCATCACCAATGTATACTGTTCTCCAAGGGAAAACCATGGGATTATTTTACTTATAATGAAATCACCCAAGAAACCCACTGAGTGTGAATCACAGGGCAGAATCAAAGCTTTTCTTACTCACTGACTTTGTGGAGGACAAGGGTGGAGAGTGAAGGGATTAGAGACCCAGCCAGTAGGTCTGTATTTGGCCATCATTTAGATCTTGGTTTGGTAACAATTCATCTACAAAAGGTTTGTGTGTAGATAGGAATGGGGGATGGAAATTACCATGTATCAGGAATGGTTCCAAGTGGTGCAAACTTGTTTTTTCCCATCATTCTTCTTTTTTTCTTTTTCTTTCTTTTTTTTTTTTTTTTAGGTCTTCTTCCTCCTTCCTCCTGTATGCCCTTTTCTTATCCCTGAGGGTTCTCTAAAGTTGTGGCAGAATTCAAAATGATTTTCTAAAGATCAGATCCTTGCAATATGTGTACCCACAGTGCATCTGCCACCAAATGGAATAACATGGTAGTAATATTGATAATAATGGTAGCAGTAGAAACGATCATAGTGGCAACAATAATGACAGAATGGCCATATGTACTGAGTTCATACCATTTGCCAGGTATGACGATAACACTTACAATAGATGCTCTTATCGCTCCCATTTTATAGGTGGAGAAACTGAGGGCACAGCAAAGTGAATGTATATGCCCCAAATCTCACAACCAGTAAATGACAGAATCCAAGTTCAAGCCCATGAAACATGCTTCCAAATCCTATGTTCTTGGTCATTACACTATAATAGAGACCTCAAAGGAGGATTTGTCCTCTTGGTTTCTCTCACCAGGAAAAAACTAAGATAAGTCATTCTGTTCATTCTGCAGGTAGAGAAAACTGAGTCTCCAAGAGCCTGCAATATTCCCCATGTATGTAGAATTGGAAAGAAGTAGAGGGAGGCCAACCCAGAGTAATTCCAAAATTTTTGAGTAAATCTCTGCTGTGACTTGTTTAGTGGGTCACCCAGCTGCTTGCATGGATCCATTAAATTCTTTTTTTAACTTTTATTTTAAGTTCAGGGTACAATTGCAGGTTTGTTATGTAGTCAAACTTGTGTCATGGGAGTTTATTGTACAGATCATTTCATCACCCAGGTATTAAGCCTAGTACCCATTAGTTATTTTTCCTGATCCTCTCCCTCCTCCTACCCTCCACTCTCCGAAAGGCCCCAGTGTGTGCTGTTCCCTTTTATGTGTCCATGTGTTCTCATCATTTAACTCCCACTTATAAATGAGAACATGTGGTATTTGGTTTTCTGTTCCTGTATTAGTTTGCTAAGGATAATGGCTTCCAGCTCCATCCATGTCCCTGCAAAGGACATAATTATGTTCTTTTTTATTGCTGCATAGTATTCCTTGGTGTACATGTACCATACTGTATTAATCCAGTCTATTATTGATGAACATTTAGGTTGATTTCATGTCTTTGCTATTGTGAATAGTGCTTCAGTGAACACACATGTGCATGTGCCTTTATAATAGAAATGATTTATATTCTGTTATACCCAGTAATGGGACTGCTGGGTCAAATAGTATTTCTGTCTTCAGGTCTTTCAGGAATCATTACAATGTCTTCCACAATGGCTGAACTAATTTACACTCCCATCAACAGTGTATAAGTGTTCCTTTTAGTCTGCAACCTCACCAGCATCTGTTACTTTTTGACTTTTTAATAACAGTCATTCTGACTGTTGTTAGATGATATCTTATTGTGGTTTTGATTTGCATTTCTCTAATGATCAGTGACATTGAACTTGTTTTCATATGATCATGGGCCTCATATATGTCTTCTTTTGAAAAGAGTTCATTCAGGTCTTTTTCCCAATTCTTTATGGGGTTGTTTTTTTCTTGTAAAAAAATTTTTTTTTAATTTCTATACGTTTAAGGGGTACGAGGGCAGCTTTGTTACATGGATATATTGCATAGTGGTAAAGTCTGGGCTTGTGGTGTAACCATCACCCGAGTAATGTGTATTGTACCCACTCAGTAATTTTTTATCCCTCATCCTTCTTGCACTCTCCTACCCTTTTTAAAGGTATTTTTAAGAGTCTCCATTGTCTGTCCTCCCACACTCCATGTCCATGTATATGCATAATTTGGCTTCCCCTTCTAAGTGAGAACATGTGGTATTTGACTTTCTGTTTCTGAGTTATTTCACTGAAGATAATGGCATTCAGTTTCATGTAAGTTATTGCAAAAGCCTAAATCAGCTGTGATGCCACCAGATATTCATGGGATACAGATCTATACAGCTTTATAGAGCACCTGATGGTCAAGGTCTCAGGCAAAACTGGGTTTCCTGAAGGCTAGGCTAGACTTGGTGGTCTCTGAATCAACTGCATCAGTGTCGACTGAAAATAGCTCTTCTATTAAATGTGGTAATTTTTGACAATTCCTTTGGAATAGGATTATGAAAAGTACTATTGACCCTTGTTGTTGGCTTTCACAAAGGATGTCAAGAACAAAGAAATTGAGATAATAATAGTCTCCCACTCATGGCATGTTATCATTCTTAGTGTTAAAAGTCTCTTTTATTTTATTATTTACTTTTTTATTTGTATACAGTTTTTTTCTCAAATAACTAAAAATAGGACTACCATTCAATCCACCAGTTGAGTTGCTGGAAAGGAACTACTCAAGGAAAGGAAGGAAAAGAAACCATTCTATTTTATTATTGTTATTTCCCCTTTTCCCCTACCAGGTATACACACCAGTGCACTTAATATACATATCCTGCAAGTCACCTTCCATGTTTTATAATTATTTAACGTACACCTGCACCCTTAAAAATTATGGTGCTGCTTGTGTGTGTATGTTCTTAATTTGCATAAATAGTATTGTGCTATGAATCCCAACCTGTTTCTTACCATTCTACCTTCACACTGGGTTTTTGAGATTTATTCACATTTGTTCTATGTAATGCAACACATTGATCTCCAGTTTTCTGGCCATCTTTTATTCTCTACCTTCATTCATTGACTCAAAAACAACCAAAGGAAAACTGTATTGTACTTATGTAGTTTCTTTTTTTTTATTTTTTTTATTTTTATTTTTTTATATATACTTTTTATTGCATTTTAGGTTTGGGGGTACATGTGAAGAACATGCAAGATTGTTACATAGGTACACACATGGCAGTGTGATTTGCTGCCTTCCTCCCCATCACCTGTATCTGTTATTTCTCCCCATGCTATCCCTCCCCAACTCCCCACCCCCTGCTGTCCCTCCCCTTTTTCCCCCCG
>PVKV010027957.1:0-25696 GCA_004027835.1 Alouatta palliata | reverse complement strand
ATATAAAAAAAAAAAAAAAAAACAAATTGCAATACAGATAGGCATAAAAATTACCATTCTAGCTTTTCATGGGCATTTCAGCAAGAATAGTACTGTGACTGTCCCCTTTCCACAGCCAAATGCTGGAATTTTTCTCCATGGCTCTCAGCTCTTTGTACTTCCAAAGCCCCCCATTTTAAAAGAGTTCAGGTATAGGAAACAGAAACCATTATACCAATTGTAAACAAAAAGTCTATGAGGTATCAGGAATTAGGTGCCTGAAAGTTTATTGCCAGGGCTGAAGCAGCAGACCCTCTACTGTGCCTCCTAGAATGACTTTCAGAACAGCACACCAGAACTGGCCCAACAGGGAAGCTGCCACCTAGGTGGGTGAATCTGAATCTAATAAATTTAAAAATCCATGTGGCCAGGGCCACAGCTGGATTCAGGCATCTACTACCACCACCATCACCACTACCACATCATTGTCTCCTGTTGCCTACAAGGCTAATGACAGAGCACTGGAAGGCTGCTGTCGAGAAACATAATGTCTGTACAGCCATGCTTGCTGCTGCTTCCAGGGATGGCTGTGGGCAAGACCCTGAAGTAGGACAAGCCTGGCTACTTGGTTCTCCGGTAGATGCTTAATAGGCAAAGCTGGAGGAGAAAGGCTTTGTCTCACTTGTGTCAGGCACATCTAACTGGGAGAACCTAATCTTCTTCTAGAAACATAGCTGCAAGGGAGTCTGAGAAATGTAGAGTTTAGTTTATCAGCCTCTGTAAATCAAAGAGGAAATGCTACCCAGGAAGGCGGGCTAGATGCTGAATGCCAATCAACCATAACCACTGTAATCCTTTCATCCATTTGGCAGAATAATGACAATATAGCTAACATGTAGCATGGACTACACACTGGTGTGAAGAAGGAAGAACTATCTGTGACATTGTAGTACAACAGCATTAAACTCTCCCATGAACAAATAACTACCCACTTTAATAGGAGAAGGAATTACAACTCAATTAACATGTGATCACACACCACCATTGCTGAAGCTGCAGAAAGGAGCAAGGGACAGAGAGAGACCCCTATTTTCAGTGGAAAAAAGGAAGGATGAGAGAGGAAGAAATTTCCATTTTAAATAAACATCTTTTACTCCAAATTGCCTTCTCTGTGGCCATACTGAATATCTTTCAGATGGTCAATGTGTGTTATGGGGAAGAAAGACACAGTTGTCCCCAGGCTGAGAGGAGAGACCCAGTTTCCACTTGTAGGGCTCTCTGGAGCCTGGTTTGGTAAGTTGCTTTCTGCTACTTTGTGGTTCTAATTAAGCAGAAAGCTTGAAAAAGGAAAATAGTAATAATTAGAAAAAAAAAAACAAAAACATAAAATGGAAAGAGCCCAAGGGTAGGAATTGAAGAATTCTGAGGGAATCATTGGGAAGAACACCATTCAAAACAACCATGGAATTATGTGTGTTTGGGAGCAAGGAGAGAAAGCAGAACCCCAACAACAGTTGTGCATTTTCTTGAGAACCAGAGATGCAGGAGTCCCCCAAAACTGCTCAGCTGTCTAGACCACCAAGCAGCTGCCACTGGTCATAGACAGCCTGGCCCTCATACTCTTCAGTGAACTCAGGACTTTTCTTTCTTTCTCTTCCTTCCCTCCCTTCCCTCCTTTCCCTCCCTCCCTCCTTTCCTTTCTTCCTTCCTTCCTTCCTTCTTTCCTTCCTTCCTTTCTCGCTCTCTCCCTCCCTCCCTCATTTCTTCCCTCCCTCCCTCCTTCCCTCCCTCCCTCCCTCCCTCCCTCCCTCCCTTCCTTCCTTCCTTCCTTCCTTCCTTCCTTCCTTCCTTCCTTCCTTCCTTCCCTCCTTCCTTCCTTCCTTCCTTCCTTCCTTCCTTCCTTCCTTCCTTCCTTCCTTCCCTCCTTCCTTCCCTCCTTCCTTTTTTCCTTCTTTCTATCCTTTCTCTTCTCTTTCTCTCTTTCTTCTTTTGTTGTTTTTGAAACAGGATCACTCAGGCTGGAGTGCAGTGGGGCAATTACAGCTTACGGTAACTCCAAACTGCTGGGCTCAGGCGATCCTCCCACCTCAGCCTCTTGAGCAGCTGGGACTACAGGCGTGGCCACCATGCCAGAGGCTAGTTTTTAAATTTACTGTAGAAACATGGTGTTATTATGTTGCACAGGCTACTCTCAAACTCCTGGCCTCAAGCAATTCGCCTGCCTCACTCACGGACTTTTCTTATCTTGCTTGTCTCTGTTTAGGATTTCTGGAGTCAGGACCCCTGTCAGGATGAGTGGGAAGAGCATCCCCTCGCCTGCCTGTGCCTCAGATTCCTCATCTTCAAAACGAATGGGAATAAAACGACTTACCTCGAAGGGCTGGTGAAAGGTTAAAATGAGATGTAATTAGTTTAGACATTACATTAATACATCCTTAGTTTAGAATAGAACCCGACATGTGTTAAGTATTAAAAAAAAATATTGGCAGCTTTTGTTGCTTTATCTCTATGAATCCTTTGCAGAGTTAGAGATCACAAATTATCTAGAGATAGGCCACGGTGGAGAACTGAGAATGAGGTGTGCAGGGGTGATTGGATAAGGAAGCCATATAAGCTGCAGGAAGAGCATGTGACGGAGGAAGCTTTTGTGGAGTTCTAATTAGAGAACAGAGTTAGGCTGGCAGGACCAAGGAAAAGCAAAGAGAAAAAGCAGATAAACTATTAAGTCTTCCTTTCTTCATGGTCCAGGACACATAGCCCTCCTGAGCAAATAACTCACCATCTTCCTGCTTCCAACTATCACTGGGCACCTGCAAGTTATTATAGCTCACGGCAAGCTTGGCGTTATCAGTACTGCACAAAGTGCTCCTCAACAGACAGCATAAACACGCTTCTATAAAATCTCCAGCAAGCCTGTTTCCTGGCAGTTAGCTTCTCTTCTGCTGGCTGCCCATTGACTTCTTGAAATGTATTTTCCTACTTTCTCTAATAAATCTGCCTTTTGTTATCTACAACTGTCTTGGAAAATTCTTTTACCCCTGCACCACTGGCCCAGAAAGTCCCCGCTCACCTGCGACAGCTCTAGCAATGGATGATGATAGCAAAATGTCAGAGGTTGGCCAGCAAGATGAAATGGAGCCCAGAAGAGAGCAAGAGTAACTAGGAGTAAGAAGAAGCATGGCTGAAACCAACATGGGTTAGGGTACAAATTTAGCTACTATACCAAGGACCAAAATAATGGTGTCTCTAACAAAGCTTATTTCTCTTACAGAAAAGTGTGAATAGATGGTTCAGGGATGGTATGGTGATTCTGTAGTATTGGAGATTTAGGCTTCTTCCATCCCGCAGGAGACCCGGGTCTCTTCTACCTTGTTTCTGTGCCATTCTCAGCATGTGGCTTCACCTCTAGTCTAACACAGCTACTCCAACTCTACCTTCCAGCTCGTGGGAAAGGAAAAGGTGATGATAGTGCACACATTCTTTTGCTAAAGGAATGACCTAGAAGGTACACATGCCACTTCTTCTCATCTCTCACTGGCCAAGACTTAGTTACATGTCCATATGGAGCTGAGAAAGAGGCTGGAAATGTGGTCTTTAGCTGGGTAGTCGTGTGCCGAGCTAAATCTTGATGATTCTATGCTAAAGAAAGGAAGGGAAAATGGATTTTGGGAGTGGTGGGCGATGAATTGCGTCTGCTATAGGACTAATATATATTTTGGCCTCCAAATGGGATTTTTATTCCCAATGATTTCTGAAAATGTCTGACAAAGTTGCACCATCTTGTTTCTAACCAATATTCGAAAAAACAAAACTACATAAAGAATTGGAAGCTGGACGTTTCCTACAATGACCCCACTACTGCCTGAATATCAAAGCCTTATCAATGCTGATGACCAAAAAAAAGGCTTGAATTGTCCAATTCTTCTCTAGTAAAATATTTTGAAGACTAATTAAGTCAAATGAATATTAACAACAACAACAACAAAAAAAAACAACTTTCTTCCTCTCGATTGATTCCATCCATTACCATTGAGACTTATTAAGCAGCTTACCTTTTCTGAGGAAAGATATTAAAGGACAGAACATGCCAAGCTTTTAAAGTTTGACAAAAATACTCACTTAAATTATTATTAGATTCTGAGGGATGCTCTGAAGGTGATGAAGGAGTTCTTTGGAATACAGCCAAATGCTAAT
Source organism: Alouatta palliata (assembly GCA_004027835.1). Classification (NCBI taxonomy): domain Eukaryota; kingdom Metazoa; phylum Chordata; class Mammalia; order Primates; family Atelidae; genus Alouatta; species Alouatta palliata. The sequence continues at coordinate 21,523 of PVKV010027957.1, read as the reverse complement.
GCTGATTTCCACAGCTGAGCAAGGTCTGTGCGAGCACCCCAGGATCACTGCCTGCTCTCTATCCTGCTGTTTAATGCCTAAAACACAGGTTCACATATATTGAAATGTTTATATTTGCCCCAAGGCTTTTCTGGAGGGAATTGGGCATAAATAAACCACACAATGGATCCCTTCCTCACTAGAAACTAAAAATGAGGTCATCTCATTTGTCTCTCCCCATTCCTCTCTTGATAGGAATGCACATTTTTAAACAAACATATCAAAGTATGCTGTGAAGAGGGATCAGTGTTAGTATCAGTGGGCTTTTTTGTCTTATAATTGCCCTGCTATAAAAACTGAGAAAGGAGATGGAGAAAAGAAAAGGGAAAAGAGAAGAGAAAGGAGAGAGAGGTACTAGGTTCTTATCCTTTAAGTCGTTTTGGTGCCGTAGATGACTTTGACAGACCAGTGAAGGCTATGGACCCCTTCTCTGATTAGTGTCTTTAAACACATAAAATAAAATACATAGGATTACCTAGGAAACTAATTCCATTGAGATAGAGCTCTACTTATGGATTCTTTAGGAGATCTGTGGACTGCAGACGAACTCTCTGGGTTGTCTCGCCTGCCTACATCATCAGCTCCCTTAAATCAAGCCTAAGTTCCACCTGTTCAGGCCGCCTTAGTTTGACAAATACAATCCCCCACATGAAGCTGCTACATTGCATGCCCAAACTCTTTCTCAGACACATGGTTATTTGTGTTCCGTGGACATGGATCTAGCATTTAAAGGCTGTTACCATAAAGCTCAAATGCACAAGCCTCTTTACTGCAGGTTAAATTGACCCCACAGTGATAGATCTCCACAGGCTCTGCCTAGACGCCACTTGCTTTCCTGTAGCACTGAGCAGAGATACGACACTGGGATTCATTCCTTAAAAGTAAAAACCTTATAATAAATATATAAGTTCTTCTTGATGAAATATGTAGTAAGAAGAGGCTGTTTTTGTTACAGTCTCACCATTGCACAACAATGTAGCAGTCTCTCATTGTAAGGCATCACGCCAAGTTCTTTGTCTCACAACCAAGAGAATTAAGGAGCATGGACACAAAGGGTGAGGTTGGAGTGAAAGTTTAATAATCAGAAAAAAGAAAGCTCTCCGCAGCAGAGACGGGGCCCAAATGGCTTGCCATTTTTATAGTTGAATGCAAAGCCTTTTATAAGAAATGGATGGGGGCTAGGCATCTGATTTACATAAGGTGCAAATTTCTGGCAACTCCACCCCATCCTCGCTATGCACATGGGGGCCCTTAGCTTGAGTTACTCCATATTGTTTTGTTCCCCTTACTGTGCATGTGTTAAAGGATGGAATTTTCCGTTGCAAGCATGTCTAGGCAAGTCACTTGTGTAGTCGTTCTTATCTGTGCAGCTGTGAGAATGTCTTAGGCAAGCCCCCCTGTGCAAGTTTCATTATCTATGCCTGCAGCTTGATTTTTCAGGCTTGTTTTTTGTTTGAAAGAATTCAACTAAGGACCCACCCTAACTGCCTGCCTGACTCGTTTCTTCCTTTCTCCTCTCGTATTCTCATAGTAGCAGAAGCTCCTGGCCTTTAAAAGAGGGCTTTGTTTTTGCAAAGAGGGCAAAGGAGAAACAGGATGATGGGGAAATGTGGGGAGGGAGACACCAACACACACCTTCGTCAATTCTGCCTCTGCCGTGGATATGGACTGAGGGACCCACAAAGGCAGCTCAGCGTTGATCCTTGGGTGCTCCCTCACACGGACAAGTTCAGAGTAGGAAAGATGATACCAGGCAGGTCCCCAAGACTCCTCTTATCCCCTCTTCTCAGCAAGCCTCACTTATATCTTCAGGAATCCTCAGGGGCGGGGGTGGTGGTGGTGGGAATGACTCTTCCCCAGGTTTCCTTTACTGAGACCTGAGAAATAAAAATAAAATTCCAAGCCCCTAACTGACTGAACTGATCCCCTCTTGGCCAAGAGGACCCCAGAGAAACCTTGGAAGCTGAGTCCTGGCCATGACACTATAGGAGGTTGGACACACCTCATTACACCCCTCCCTTGATAACTGCAATTAGGCTTTCTTCCCTCAGTGGTACACAGAAACCAGTCCTTTTAAAGGACTCTTGGCTGTTAATGTCAATGACTAGCTAATCTTCCCAGGTACAGAACAAAGACAAGATGAGATTAGTTACTTCTTCACCCTTCCCTGAGTCATCTACTTCCTCTATTCCTCTTCTCTTCAAATGTTCACCTTATATTATGTAAAATATAGATTTCCTAGGCACCAATTAGAGTCTCACAAATGTGTGGTCATTCATCTCACTGCCCCCATTCCTTTTTTAAGGAAAATGTATAAATACTAAACCTCCTGAGAATGTCTTTGGAAAAAAGAACCGCAGATGTGTCTATGACTGTCATTTTTCCTGGGTGAGCCCTCAAGCTGGCTCAATAAACCTTGGTGATTTGAAACTTATACTTCAGTCACTAATTTTGAGTGTCAGACTCCCACATCTAAAGGGAGCCATTTTACTGGTTCAAAGACTCAACCAACGCAAGTCTTATGCACCTAACCCCTACCCTGCCCATGATGATGAACTCTGGTCAGCAAAGAGTCATCTATAAATTCTACCCAAAGACACAATGCCCCCTTGGGACTGCCAATCACAACAGGGTTACTTTGATTGTTTCCACTGTGGGTGGAACTAAAATAATTCCTTAGCTAGTGAAACCCCGTATTAGGCTCTGTAAATACCATCAGACTGTATTCAGCAACATTTGGTTATGGCCCATGAGGTGTTTGGGCCACTTTCTTAAGGAAGGTCCTGTTGTTTCCTTACCCACCTCTAGGAACAGTACTCAGCTGGGCCCTTGTTCCAAAGAAAGAGAGGAGAGCAAGAAAGGGGTCCTGATTGAGACCCCATGAGAGTGTTCTTTGATCTTGCACAAGAAACAACTCGAGGCAAATCCATAGAGTAAAGTGAAAGCAAATTTATTAGGAAAGTAAAGGAATAAAGAATGGCTACTCCATAGGCAGAGCAGCCCTGAGAGCTGCTGGTTGGCTTTTTTTTTGAGACGAAGTCTCACTTTGTCACCCAGACTGGAGTGCAGTGGCACAATCTCAGCTCGCACGATCTCAGCTCACCACAACCTCCGCCTCCGAGTTCAAGCGATTCTCTTGCCTCAGCCTCCTGAGTAACTGAGATTACAGGTGCCCACCACCACACCTGGCTAATATTTGTGCATTTTTCATAGAGACGGGGTTTCACCATGTTGGTCAGGCTGGTGCCAAACTCCTGACATCGTGATCTGCCCAGCTCGGCCTCCCAAAGTGCTGGGGTTACAGGAGTGAGCCAGCACCCCTGGTCGCCCTTTTTAGCATATAGGATAACTTCCTGATGTTGCCATGGCATTTATAAACTGTCATGGTGCTGGGAGGAGTGTCTTAGAGCATGCTAATGCGTTATAATTAGTGTATAATGAGCAGTGAGGATGACCAGAGGTCACATTTGTTGCCATCTTGGTTTTGGTGGGTTTTGCCTGGATTCTTTACCACAACCTGTTTTATCAGCAAAGCCTTTGTGACCTATATATATATTTTTTGATTGCCCACCTCAGCCTCCAAAGTGCTGGGATTACAGGTTTGAGCCACTGCACCCAGCCAGGATTCTTTCTCAAGATTTTTATAGCTATTCTGGGTCCTCTGCTAATCCATATCAATTTCTACAAAGAAATAGTCATTCTAATACCATAGATTGTCATTTTTCTTACCAGATATTTGTAGATTTTCTTTAATAGACATTTCTTTATTTGCTGTATGCCCTTAGGCACATTTCAAGAGCCTTTAAGTGTTTGGGGTTTTAAACAAATGATTTTCATCAATTTCACTGGAGCTTCCCAAATTGTCATATCAGAAATCAGTCTCTTCAACAAAGGATCACACATACACACACACACACACACACACACACACACACACACTCCTATAACTCAGTAGCAAAGGGAAAAACAACCTCATGTTGATGATGATATGGAACAATCCAGATCGCTCATACACTGCTGATAAAAGTGAAAGTAGAATAAGCACTTTGGAAACCTGTTTGGCAATTTCTTACAAAGTTCAATATTCCACCTATTCTATTACCAGCAATTTGACTCCTATGTATTTAGGCAAGCAAAATTAGACTTATATCCACAAAAAGACTGGCACAATAATGCTCGCAGTGACTTTATTCCTAATATCCTAGAAATAACACAAATGTCCATCAATTTAAAAATGCGTGGCCAGGCGCTGTGGCGCACACCTGTAATCCCAGCACTTTGGAAGACTGAGGCAGGTGGATCACCTGAGGTCAGGAGTTTGAGACCAGCCTGGCCAACATGGTGAAACCCCTTCTCTACTAATGATACAAAAATTATCCAGACACGGTGGCACACTCCTGTAATCCCAGATACTCGGCAGACGGAGGCAGGAGAATTGCTTGAACCCAGGAGGTGGAGGTTGCAGTGAGCTGGGCTCACATCATTGCACTCCAGCCTGGGAGACAAGAGCAAAACTCCAACTCCAAAAAGTAAAAATAAAAAAAAATTTTAAAAACAAATACCTAAGAAGAAAGCATAATGTATGCATCCAATAGAATACTACTCAACAATAAAAAGGAGTGAACTACGCCGGGCGCAGTGGCTCACGCCTGTAATCCCAGCACTTTGGGAGGCCAAGGCGGGTGGATCACGAGGTCAAGAGATAGAGACCATCCTGGTCAACATGGTGAAACCCCGTCTCTACTAATAATACAAAAATTAGCTGGGCATGGTGGCACGTGCCTGTAGTCCCAACTACTCGGGAGGCTGAGGCAGGAGAATTGCTTGAACCCAGGAGGCGGCTGTTGCTGTGAGCCGAGATCGCGCCATTGCACTCCAGCCTGGGCAACAAGAGCGAAACTCCGTCTCAAAAAAAAAAATAAATAAAAAAGGGAGTGAACTACATGTAGCAACAGGGGCTTTGATGTCAGAAAATCAAATTGCTGTGTGACCATGGCCAATTACTTGGCCTCTCAGTGTCTCTGTTATCTTTTCTGTAAAAGGGATTGTCGTGGGTTGACTCCTATCCCCCAGAAATTTGTGTGTCATGGTCCTGTCCCCAGTACCTTAGAATGGCATTATTTGGAGATAGGGTCTTTAAATGGGTAATTTAAAATGAGATCATATGGGTAGGCCCTAATCCTATATGACAGGTGTCCTTATAAGAAAAGGAGATTAGGACACAGACACTGAGATGAGCCCACTGTTCGTTTGGGCTTCTATAACCAAATTCCACAAACTGGGTGGTTTATAGAGACCAGATAGTCATTTCTCATAGTTCTCGAGGGTAGGAAGTCCATGATCAAGTGTCCAGAAAACGCAGTGTCTAGTGAGGTCTCTTTCATCATAGGCGGGACCTTTTTGCTGTGTCCTCATATGGCGGAAGGGATGGGAGTTCTAGTGTAAGGGCACTAATTCCATTCATGGGGACTCTGCCCTCATGACCTAATCACCTCCTAAAAGTCCTACCTCCTAATACCACCACACTGGGAATTAGGATAAGAACATATGAATTTTGGAAGAACACAAACATCTGGACAATAGCAGACACAGAGAGAGAAAATCGTATGAAGATACAAAAAGGAGAAGGTCATCCACAAACCAAGAAGAGAGACCTCAGAAGAATCCAACCCTGCTGACACCTTTTATTTATTTATTTATGGAGACAGGATCTCACTCTGTCACCCAGGCTTGAGTGTAGGGTGGGATCTCAGCTCACTGCAACCTCTGCCTCCCGGGATCAAGTGATCCTCCCGCCCCAGCCTCCTGAGTAACTGGAACTACATGTGCATGGAACCACATTGGCCTAATTTTTGTATTTTTAGGAGAGATAGGTTTTCACCATGTTTGCCAGGCTGGTCTTGAACTCCTGGGCTCAAGTGATTCACTCACCTCAGCCTTTCAAAGTGCCAGAATTACAGGCATGAGCCATTGCCCCCAACTTTATTTAGTTAGTTATCTTAAGATGGAGTTTCACTCCATTGCCCAGGTTGGAATACAGTGGTGTGATCAAAGCTCACTGTGGCCTCAAACTCGTAGGCTCAAGTGATCCTCTCACCTCAGCCTCCTAAGTAGCTAGGACTACAGATGCAGACCACCACACCTAGACAATTTTAAAAATGTTTTTTAGAGACAAGATCTCACTTTGCTGCCCAGGCTTGTCTCAAACTCCTGGGCTCAAACGATCTCCCTGCCTTGGCCTCCCAAAGTGCTGGAATTACAGGTGTACACCAACCTACCTGGCCCCTGGTGACACCTTGTTCTCAAACTTCTAGCTTCCAGAATTGCAAGAAAATACATTTCTATTGTTTAATTCACTTAGTTTGTGGTACTCTGTTATGGTAGCCCTGACAAACTAATGCAGGGATCATAATTCCTATGGATGAAACTGTGGGACGGATGACCTAAGAAAACCTGAAAATCACCGACCATAGTGCTTAGAACATAGTGAATACCCAGCAATACTATTCCTTTTGGAGACGTAAATTGCCAGGCAATGTGTAACAGAGGCCTGTGATGTGTGTACATACACGTAAAGCTGGAAAACACTATGAGCATGTGTGTGTGAGCATGTGTGTGTACCCACATGTATATGTAGTTTTGCACGTTAACAAATGGAATATGTCAGTCACATTCATATATCTCACAATGAAGCCTGGAGCAGAAGGTGAGCTTTCTGAGGGCGGGATCCCTGCCTGGGTAAGCTCATAAAGCAATAGGCCAGAGGGCCAAATCCAGCCCTCTGCCTGTTTAGTCAAGTGACGTTTTACTGAAGTACAGCTACACAGGCTGGTCCACATATTGTATCCGGCTGCTTTTGGGCTGCAACGGCAGAGCTGAATAGTTGTGATAGAGATTGTATGGATCACAAAGCCTAAAATATTTACTATCTGGCTCTTGAAAACACAGTTCGTTGCCCTTGTTAGTAAAAATTATTTAATGTTTCTTCTTTCCCTTTCCTTTTCCTCCTTCTTGTTATGGAAAGAGACAAAGAAAAAGGAAAAAAAAAAGATGAAAGTTACTTTTTTCTTTTTTTTGAGGCAGGGTCTGGCTCTGTTGTCCAGTCTGGAGTGCGGTAGTGCCATCTCAGCTCACTGCAATGCCCACCTCCCTGGCTCAAGCAATCCTCCCACCTCAGCCTCCCAAGTAGTCGAGACTACAGCATGTACCATCATGCCTCGCTAATCTGTGTTTTTGGTAGAGATGGGGTTTTACCATATTGTCCAGGCTGGTCTTGAACTCCTGGGCTCACATGATCCGCCTGTGTCAGCCTCCCGAAGTGCTAGGATTACAGTCATGAGCCACTGCACCCGGCCGAAAGTTACTTTAGATTCATGTTGTCCAGCTTCTTTATGGTTATGAAGAAACGGTAGTCCAAAATGGGAAGTGTTGATGTCCTAAAGGTCAAACAGTTCTGCCTCAATTTCCTCATCTGTAAAACAGGGAATTTTGAAACTTAAATGTGCTAATACAGTCATGCACCACATAAAGAATGATGTTTTGGTCAAGGATGGGCCACATAACGATGATGGTCCCATAAGATTTTGATGGAGATGAAAAATTCCTATTATTTAGGGACATGGAAGCCAGTGTAACGTTGTAGCGCAATGCATTACTCATGTGCTGCTGTAAACAAACCTACTGGTATACACATACATAACACATACAATTATGTTCAATATATACTACCTATAATGATATTACACAACTATGTTACTAGTTTATGTATTTACTATACTTTTTTAATCATTATTTTAGAGTGTGCTCCTTATACTTATTTTAAAATAGCTAACTGTAAAACAGCCTCAGGGAGGTCCTTCAGGAGTTCTTACAGAAGAAGGCATTGTTATCATTGGAGACCGCAACTATTGCCTCCAAAGACCTTCCAAGGTGTCCGGGCACGGTGGCTCACACCTGTAATCCCAGCACTTTGGGAGGCCAAGATGGGTGGATTGCTTGAGCCCAAGAGTTTGAGACCAGCCTGGGCAACATGATGAGACCCCTGACTCTACAAAATATACAAAAATTAGGCCAGTGTGGTGGCACGGGCCTATAGTTGCAACTACTTGGGAGGTTGAGGTAGGAGGATTGCTTGAGCCTGGGAGGCAGAGGTTGCAGTGAGTTGAGATCATACCACTGCACTCCAGCCTGGACAACAGAGCAAGACTCTGTCTCAAAAAAAAGCAAAAAAACCTTTCAGTTGGACAAGATGTGGAGGTGGAAGGCATGCTGGTCTTGACCCTGCGTAGGCCTAGGCTAGTGTGTATGTTTGTGTCTTCGTTTTTAACAAGAAAGTTATATAAAAATAGAAAAAAAGCATGTAGAATAATGATATAGGGAAAGAAATATTTTTGTACAGCTGTACAAAATGTTTGTGTTTTAAACTAAGTGTGACTGCAAAGGAGTCAAAAAGTTTTTAACATTTTTCAAAGTTTATTAGGTAAAAGTGTTACAGTAAGTCAAGGTTAATTTATTATTGAAGAAAGAACAATATTGTTTATAAATGTATTGTAGGTTGGGCTCGGTGGCTCAAGCCTATAATCCCAGCACTTTGGGAGGCCGAGGTAGTTGGATCACGAGGTCAAGAGATCGAGACCATCCTGGTCAACATGGTGAAACTCCGTCTCTACTAAAAATACAAAAATTAGCTGGGCATGGTGGCGCATGCCTGTAGTCCCAGCTACTCGGGAGGCTGAGGCAGGGGAATTGCTTGAACCCGGGAGGTGGAGGTTGCAGTGAGCCAAGATGGTGCCATTGAACTCCAGCCTGGGTAACAAGAGCAAAACTCTGTCTCAAAAAAAACAAAACAAAACAAAAAAAACCATGTATTGTAGTCTAGGTGTACAGTGCTTATAAAGTCTACAGTAGTGCATGAAGTGTCTCAGGCCTTCACATTCACTCACCACTCACTCACTCACTCACCCAGGGCAACGTCCAGTCATGCAAACTCTTTTCACAGCAAGTGCCCCGTACAGGCCTACCATCTTTTATCTTTTATACCATATTTTTAGTGCACCTTTTCTATGTTTACAAACAATACTGTTGCCTACAGTATTCTAGAACTTACCATTGCCTCTGTTACAATTGTCTATGGTATTCAGTACAGTAACATGCTGTCCAGGTTCGTAGCCTAGAAGAAAGAGGCTATACCATGCAGCCTAGGTGTGTAACAGGCTGTACCATCTAAGTTTGCGCAAGCACACTCTATGATGTTCACACAATGGTGAAATCACCTGACAATAAAATCGCCTAATAACACATTTCTGAGAACTTATCCCCTTTGTTAAACAATGCGGGACTGTGTACATATAAGCAATTAGAACAGTATCTGGCACATAGTTTTGCCGTTATTACTATCATCCTTAACTTCTTTTCCCTATGAACATCTGAAAAACCCCTATCTTTTTTTGTTTACATTAACATATACACAATTCATGTCCTTCCCCACAGAGAACATGCGAGAAGGAGGGCAAAGGGGCAATCAAAGCTGGAAAGGCAGAAACAAGCAACCCAAGGCGTCTGCTTGGCACCAAACGACTCCCCAGGTAAGCCCTAGCCAGCCCCCATCCCCACCCCAGCTGGCCTGTGCTAATAGAATTCAGAAGGTAACATAATCCTCAGGCTCTGAATTCTTGGAGGATCCTGGCCAGGGGCTACGGGAGCTGGCGGGAGGCCGGGAGGCTGAGGGCTGTGATAAAGATCAAGTGCCCACAGCCCTCCCATCCCTTCCATCCCACCCCAGGCTGCCTCCTGAAGCCTGGCCTCAGTGTAGGTTTGCAGATTTTCTCTAACTGGCTGTCTGGCTTCCTGGAGAGAAAGCGTTCAAGCCCAGAGAGCCTCAGGAATGAGAATCTAATCAGACCCATGTGTGGAGAAAACCCCTAGTCCTTTTTCTTAGTTCTTGCTGCTTTTGTCCCCACATGGGAAAAGACAGTAGCCAAATAAGGGAGGGCCTTTCCTATGAGGGAAGCTGGTGGTCAGGGTCCCCCTTGCCCTCTCCACATTTTCCCCCATGGCTGGGGCTTGGAGACCTCCTCTCTGTCACCCTGCAGGAGAATATGGGTCGGAATAGGGCTTTGCTCCTCCGCCCACCCCAGGACCAGCCACAGTGAAAGTAACCACTGAAACACGAGATGGTTGGGACCTCTGGGTGTCAAACAAGAAGGAGGGCAGAAAATATACAGAAGGCAAGAGACATGCTCCTTTTGGAGCCTCAGCCCCTGCCAAGCTAGAGAAATAAGACAGAAACTTTTTTTTAACTCTGTACCTCAATGGATGCAAAGGGACAGAAACTTAGGAGCAACAATTTTTTGACTCTTATACGAGCCAAATTCCTGGCAAAGCACAACCAACCATGGCAAGAAACTGCCTGGAATCCTTTCTGCCACCTTCTCACCAAGATTAGGAGTCAGCACTTCTGAATGCATCTCGTCTATACCATGCACTGTATAAGCGCTTCTATGTACCATCCATTCTCATTACTTAGGGTTCTTATGCCCTATAAAGTCACTGCAAACCTCAAACCTCTGGTCAGAACATTTTCATTAACCAACCAATACGTAGCCTTGTTTTATATGTTTCTTGTTTTATGTATGTATCATTGATTCATTAACATTGAACTCACAGCCAACAAGCACTATCTGTTCTTAGTTTGCTGAGAATGATGGTTTCCAGCGTCATCCATGTTGCTGCAAAGGACATGAACTCATCCTTTTTCGTGGCTGCATACTATTCCATGGTGTATATGTGCCACATTTTCATTATCCAGTCTATCACTGATGGGCATTTGGATTGGTTTCAAGTCTTTGCTGTTGTGGACAGTGCCGCAACAAACATACGTGTACATGTGTCTTTATAGTAAAATGATTTATAGTCCTTTGGGTATACACCCAGTAATGGGATGGCAGGTCAAATGGTATTTCTGGTTCTAGATCCTTGAGGAATCTTCCACAATGGTTGAACTAATTTACACTCCCACCAACAGTGTGAAAGGGTTTCTATTTCTCCACATCCTCTCCAGCATCTGTTGTTTCCTGACTTTTAATGATCACCATTCTAACTGGTGTGAGATGATATCTCATTGTGGTTTTGATTTGCATATCTCTAACGACCAGTGACGATGAGCTTTTTTTTTTCATGTGTTTCTTCTCTGCTATTATTATTATTATTTGTAGAGACAGGGTCTTGCTTTGCCGCCCAGGCTGGTCTCAAACTCCTAGGTTCAAGCAAACCTCCTGCCTCAGCCTCCTAAAGTGCTGGGATTATAGGCATGAGTTGCCACATCCAGCCTGTGGTGGGTATTATTATTACCATTTTAAAGATTAGAAAACTTGGAAGCTGGACACGGTGGCTCATGTCTGTAATCACAGCTACTCAGGAGGCTGAGGCAGGAGGATCCCTTTAGCCTAGGAGTTCGAGGCTGCAGTGAGTCCCCCACTGTAGTCCAGCCAAAGTAACACAGGAAGATTCAATTTCTAAAAAACGTTGGAAAATGGAGGCTCAGAGGGGTTTCCGTGATTTGTGCAAGGTGGTATGGCTAACAAGTGGTGTTTCTATGTTTCCCACATCAAGTTTTCTCACTTGGAGAAATCTCTACCAGGGAAGATCAGCCTGTCTCAGTCAATCTTTTATTCTGTATCTATTTACCATACCTAAATGGACTTGTTCAGCTACTGCTGTGGGCTGGTGTGTTCTCTTTAAGTTATGTGGGGGCACTTATAGGAAACTATAACCTTCTTCCTCTATCCCCAGATTGAACTCTAAGATTCCTGAATACAGAGAGGGCTTCTCCTGCTGTTTATTCCCTTGGAGCTCTGCAAGCAGATTCTTGAGAAAAGCAGCCCCCATTCCTACCCTGGATTCAGCTAATGCTATAGGCTCACAGGACAGGTCGTCTGCAGCAAGTGTGGGAGGCCACAGGTGGGCTCTGCATCAAGTATTCAACAGAAGCAACAGATACTGGGCCCCTGCTGTTTACTTAGTCCAATATCAAGCTTCCTCCGGGACACTGTGAAGACAGAGGAAACATCTCCATCCTGGTCCGCTTTCAAATAAGTTATCTGTGGTGTGGGAGACTAAGACACAAACATCACCGGCCAGCCAGAACCGCGCATGGCACAGAGCTGAGCTCAGTGCAGCCTTCAATGAGTAAGGGCATCCATGAGGGCTGGCGTGGGTCCTTCTTCATGGCGAAAGAGTTTTGCAGTGGACCTCAAATAGTGGAACAGACAGATAGAAGGAAGGAGGGGAGTTCAGGCATAGCTTGTGAGGAGATCAATGTGGTCAGAATCTGGGCTACAAGCTCAGGATGGAGTTTGGCAGCAATGAAGAAACAATCCAGGAAAGAATCCATGAGGGTGCAGAAGATGACAGAGCTATTGACTAAGGGTTGGAGGCTGCAGCTACATAAGGCAGCACATTCTTGGTTACTCCCGAACAATGCTGAGTGGAGCCCAGCAAAAATTTGGTCCCTTGCCAGTCACAGTGGGGCCTCAGCCAGTGCAGCCTGATAATAGGACATGCTACAGAGAAAAGGGAACTCTCCTGTCAAGGGTTTCATCTTATCCTCCCCAATCCATTTTTTATACTCCCCATCTCCAGTTGATTCTTTAACCCACACAATCTGGCTTCTGTTCCATTTCTTTCTTTTCTTTTCTTTTTTTTTTTTTTCTGAGACCGGGTCTTACTTTGTCATCAAGGCCTCCCAGGTAGCTGGGACCACAGGCACAAGTCACCAGGCCTGGCTAATTTTTTGGTACTTTTTGTAGAGATATGGTCTTGCTATGTTTCCCAGGCTGATCTTGAACTCCTGGGCCCAAGCAATCCTCCCGCCTCAGCCTCCCAAAGTGCTGGGATTATAGGCATGAGCCACCATGCTTGGTCCCATTTCTTATAAAAGCCATTTTCATGAACATCACCATTGATCTTCAAGTGACTATGTCCAAGGCACACTTTTTTTTCAATCTTCAACTAATTGGATATTTCTCCTCTTCTATAAGGTAATCATCACGAAGTCAAGGAATTTTGCATTCATGACTACATTCCCAGAACCTAGAACAATCTGGCATAAGTGCCTGACAAATACAGTAGGTGCCTGATAAAAATACTCAGTGAATAAATGAGTGATCTTTCTTTCCATGGCTTCTGTGATGCCATGCTCTCTGGTTTTCCTTCTCCTCCCTGTCTGCTGCTTCTGTCTTTTTTTGCAGACTCTTCTTCTTTTTTATTTTTTATTTATTTATTTATTATTTATTTATTTATTTATTTTGAGATGGAGTTTCACTCTTGTTACCCAGGCTGGAGTGCAATGGCGCGATCTCGGCTCACCGCAACCTACACCTCCCGGGTTCAAGCAATTCTCCTGCCTCAGCCTCCTGAGTAGCTGGGACTACAGGCATGTGCCACCATGCCCAGCTAATTTTTGTATTGTTAGTAGAGACGGGGTTTCACCATGTTGACCAGGATGGTCTCTATCTCTTGACCTCGTGATCCACCCGCCTCAGCCTCCCGAAGTGCTGGGATTACAGGCGTGAGCCACTGCACCCAGCCGACTCTTCTTCTTTATCCCGTCATGTAAGATGACTCCAAACCTCCATCCTGGGCACTCTCCTCTCATCCATATTGTTTTTCTTTGGGAGACCTTATTCGTTACCTTTAATTAGCATCTGTGGCACACGGTATTGTCCAAGAATGGCCACACCAATATATTTATCCCATCCCACATATTCTTAAATAAAACTGATACTCTTCCACCAAGAAGTAGGGTCTAAGTTTCCTCCCCTTGGAGCCGCCTGGCAGCTTATGAATTATTTGATCAAATGGAAATGACACTCTATCTTTTCTGAGGTTAGTTCATATGAAGAATACAGTTTCTACCTGGATCTCTCTCTTAGGTTTCTTGATTTTAGAAGTAATCCATCCTGTGGTGAGGAAGCCCAGGCCAAGTAGAGAGGCCACATGTGAGTGTTGGCAGCCAATGACTCCTGCGTCTGAGCTCTCAGCCAGCAGCCACCATTAATATCATATAGTTCCAGCTCCCAGCCATTGACTCTTCCAGCTGAGACCTCAGACACTGTAGAACAGAGTGAAGTCATCCCCTCCATGCACTGTCCAAGGTCTCAGTACAACAAAAACATAAGAGACAATAAGTGATGGCTGTTGTTTGAAGGCACTACGTGTCGAGGTAATTTGTTACTTGGTGATAGACAACCACTACACCATCGGCATGCCAGTGTTGCCTCAATCTCTATTTCCAACCCAGTCTTCTCCTTTGATCTCTGGATCCATATATCCAATTGCCCGCTCAGCCTCTCCACTTGGAGGTCTCAAAGGAGCTGTGATCTCACCATGACCAAAACTAAATTCTAATTTTCCCAGAGTTCTGATCCTTTTCCACTGTTTTCTTTCTTAATAAATAAATTTTCTGAATCCAGAAATTTAGGAATTTTTCCCCCCACTGGTCCACAAGAAATCCATCAATAAATTTGGTCAGTTATACGTTTTAAATGTCTCTCTCTCCATCTTTTTTTTTTTTTTTTTTTTTAATTGAGACACTGTTTCTCTCTGTTGCCCAGGTTGAAATGCAACGGCATGATCTCAACTCTCTACAACCTCCACCTCCCAGGTTCAAGCAATTCTCCTGCCTCAGCCTCCTGAGTAGCTGGGATTACAGGCACGCACCACTATACCTGGCTAATTTTTGTATATTTATTAGAGACCAGGTTTTGCCATGTTGGCCAGGCTGGTCTTGAACTCCTGGCCTCAAGCAGTCCACCTGCCTTGGTTTCCCAAAGTGCTGTACTACAGGCCTGAGCCACCGCATCCGGCCAAATGTATGTGAGATTTATCTCACAACCTCTCTACATCCTAACTATCGCCCTGATCCAGTCCAGCACCATGCTTCACCTGCCTGCACCCCGCAGTAGTTTCCTGTGTTCCCAGATCTAGCCTGCTTCTCTCCACTTTGTTCTTCACACTGCAGTCAAAATGATCCTTGTTTGGAAATTAGCCAGGCGTGGTAGTATCTGACCTTCTAAGAAAAAAAAGGCATTTTCACACCCTGAGTGGCCCTCACATTTAATTAGGTATTCAGGATAATGGAAAAAGTGGTCTCGATCTATTCATGGAGGAAGTCTGGCAGAACTGTATCTGCCAACGTGGTTAGTCCACTTCCAGTAACTGGGTGCACTTGGGAGAAGTGAGAGAGCCTGAGAACTGTGTTCTGTTAAGTCAGACTCTTCTTCCCCTGTGGACTTTCCTCCAACTGGTCTGAATTAGTGAGGTCTAACTGTTTCTATTTAAGAAAAAGGCAACAAAATCTTGAGGGCGTGCCTCCAAAAATCTTGCCAAAAGACACACACGCACGCACACGCACACCCAGGCACACATCACCACCACCACCTCCATCATCCACACACTCTGCCCTCAGGACAGGGACACACAGTGATACACAGTCAGGCAGTTAAGGAAAAAGCAGAAATTGGGCATCCGTTCAAACAGCTTGAGTTAAGAGATGGAAGACGGCTGCCGGGAGGGCAGAGCAGAGAGGGGCTTTGGTAAAGGAACCACTCCAAGCACAACAGAAAAGGTCTCGCCTGAAGATTCTGGATTTCCTCTTTGGTTCTTTCAAAGAATGAGTCTCTGGTTCTATTTGGCTAGGGGACCAGCACTTGCGGGGTGTGGCCTTGGGCTCCCTCTTCCCCTGCACAGTAACGCTATTGTTCAGTAACTGCGGCCAATTTATGGAAAGAGGTGGAATGTTTATGTAACTGACTCCGCTTTAGACAAGACGTTTGAAAGGGGAAAAAAATGATAGATGGAAGGAGGCCAGTCCAAACAGGGCTTTTCTTCCTTTCTGGACACAGATGTTGGAAAAATGAGAAGGAAGGAGGGAGGGAGGGAGGGAAGAAAGTCAGGGTTTGAGAAGAAGAGCCAAAGTCCGAGCTGGCCAGAGACAGCCAGAGTCTATCTCTGTGGCCAGGGACAGAGCCTTGGAGCAGAACCTCCATTTTTGGAAGCTGCTGTTTTAATTAATAGGTCAACCCAATCAGGACAGCTCTGGTGTGGGATCTGGATCTCATTAGCCTAACATGGGTGGGGTGGGGCTGGCCTGAGGGAGTGGATCCCCTGGAGTGTCTATAGTGGGGGCAGCCTGGGATGAGGGAACTTCTTTACTGCTTTCCCCAAAGCCAGGACTCAGGCAGCTGGAGCTGCCAGGAGGGGCAGACCACAGATGGAGAATGCGCTTCATTAAGCATGAGTCTGAATCTGCTCTGCAGCCTGGAGGCCCAGGCCAACTGGAAAAATCAGAACTGCTTTGAGAGGGAGTCTCGGGAACAAATCTCACCCCTCCACCCAGCCCAAGTGCAAGGTATTCAGGAGAACA
Source organism: Alouatta palliata (assembly GCA_004027835.1). Taxonomy (NCBI): domain Eukaryota; kingdom Metazoa; phylum Chordata; class Mammalia; order Primates; family Atelidae; genus Alouatta; species Alouatta palliata. Next base: position 5,061 of record PVKV010027957.1, on the reverse strand, counting down.
AGATCCATACCTACACTTTCTCTGGAACCTAAGTTGGACACTGAAGGCAAAGGCAGAAGTAAGGAGAACATACAATGGTTGTCTTCCAGGTTGCAGGACTCCTGTCCATCTGATAGGAGTGACAGGTTCCTGCCATTAGAGACCCCTGGTTTGATGGGGGGAGAACTCAATCTTGTACTTGGGGATACCTAGTAGATAACCCCTAACCCTGCAATCCCTGGTCTTGTGGGAAAGGCAGGACTTAGTAAACGAAACAGTAATCAAACTCATACAGAATTGTCATGTAAGCAGGTTCAGTGAGTTTTATGCAATGTGGGGACATCATATACTAAAGGACTTATATTTACAGTGGATCAGGGTTAGGGATGGTTCCTAGAGGAGGGAAGTTTTGAGCAGCAGGATGGCCAGGGCTTGGCTAGGACAGTAGCCTGTGTGTGAGTATCTGTGATTATACATTCTTGATTCTTCAAGGACAGGTCTTAGGAACCCATGTCCCCAGAGGTCTCAGTTTGACTGGCTGTGGGTGGTGAGGTAGGGCCTGGAATTCCAACTTCTCAAAACAGGAGAATAAAGACAAGGCAGCTGACCACCTAGTTTTTCCCAAGCGCTGGCTGGGTCAGGTTGCAATGACATTTCTGTCAGCACATTCCAGAAGCCAGGGACTGTCAGGTGTCCCCCCAAGAATAAGATGACTGTACAATTTATTATTTAAACGGGGATTTTGGAGAGGGAAGATGTGCTGGGCCCACAAGCATAAACCATGCCTGTTTCAGATAAGCCAGGACGTTCAGCCTCCCTCCCTTCTAAGATCTTTAAGGGCCTGGGTGTGTGTGTAGCTGAAGGTTATGAGAAATTGAAGGATTAGCTTCAAATATTCTCCTCAACACCTCAATTCTACCTGAGTTTTAGAGAAACATGATTACTATGGTAGATAAAATATAGGTGTGTATACAGTGTGTGCTTATAAATAGTATATGTGTATATGAATAGATGTATATATCTGTTTCTAGATAGATCATAAGAGATATATACACATATAATACAGAAGTCACATGAATTTTTTAAAAATTTGTTGAAATTAGGCAAGGTGTGGGGGCTCATGCCTGTAATCCCAGCACATTAGGAGGCTGAGGCAGGAGGATCTTTTGAGACTGGGAGTTTGACGCTAGCCTGAGTAACATGGTCAAACTCCATCTCTATAAAAAAATTTTAAAAATCAGTTGGGTGTGGTGACACATGCCCATAGTCCCAGCTACTCGGGAGGCTGAGGTGGGAGGATCGCTTGAACCTAGGAGGTCCAGGCTGTAGTGAGTCATGATTACACCACTGCACTCTAGCCTGGGTGACAGAGTGAGAGTCTGTCTCAAAAAAAAATTATTTAAGTTAAAATGAGAGACCTCCAAATAGGGTTGTTTTAGCAAGTCTCTTGGGACTATGTCCCCAGCATCTCAAGGGGCGCTATCGTAGACATATTCATGGCTGCCCACATGTTTTCAACACCCTCTTGATATTTTGATGGTTTTTCAAGGTTGCATCCTACCTTTCCAATGAAAACTAAAACAAAAGAAAACTGCTCTTATTTTTTGGTTTCCAATGCTGCTAGGGGAGGTGAGTGATTTCTGTTGCACCAATCTGAGTCAGTCTTTGTCTCTGAAGAGAGTTACCTAGGGACAGGGACATGGCAGGAAGGGATCCTCCCTTTTTGCTGGCACCAGATCACAGCAGGCCCAGAGTGTGTTAGAACTGGCAGCTTCCTGCTCCTGACGGAGGCAGCAGCTCCCCTGGCAGTCATATCTGCAGTGTGGCTCTGGGAGTCATCCTGGAAGCTCAGCCTCGAGTCTGTTTTTCAGTCCTCCCAATATCCTTACTGAATCCCTTCATGCTTAAACCAGGTGGGGAGGATTTCAGGATTTTATGTTTGCTTTGTTTTACAAAGAAGGGCCCTCATCAATTCAGATGATTCGAGGGCAAAGTTTGAGGAGACCCATTACCTACAGTGTGAGAGATGGGGAAATTTAGCCCCAGAGGATGAAACAACTGTCTAAAACAAAACCATCCCATCTATTCAGTGGCCAGCCCCAGCGTCTTTGACTATCCACTTGCTCTCTTCTGTTCTTCCCTCTTCCTCCCCTCCCCGCCCTATCTCCAGAGCTCCATCACATTTCATGTCCTTGCTTCCTCACACTGTTCTTCAGAAGTAGGGAGGTCAGGGAATGCTTCTCTCTAGAAGGTAAAATGATGTGCAGAGAGTGGAGGACAGTTGCGGAGCTGGGATGATACATCCATTCTTAATCTGGATCTCATTGTGTAGGGGCTTGGTGTTTCCCAAGCTAGGGCTCCCTGGAGCCAGGAACAGCTCAGGCATCTGCAAACCTCATTATATTGGTGTATAGTGAAAGGGCAGACTGACTCAGATTTCAAGTCCCACCTCTGCTCTGAAGCTAGTGCCATCCTGGGCAACTCACTGGCTGGTGTTGGGCTTCATTGACCTCATCTGCCAAATGAAAATGTTGGTCTAAATCACAAATTCTTAATCTTTTAGGTGTCATAGACTCCCTCAAAAATTGAATCTTCGACCAGGTGCAGTGGCACACACCTGTAATCCCAGCACTTTGGAAGGCCATGGTGGGTGGACTGCTTGAGGTCAGGACTTTGAGACCAGCCTGGCCAACATGGCAAAACCCCGTCTCTACTAAAAATATAAAAATTAGCCGGATGTGGCAGCATGTGCCTGTGATCCCAGCTACTCAGGAAGCTGAGGCAGAAGCATCACTTGAACCTGCGAAGCAGAGGCTGCGGTGAGCTGAGATAGTGCCACTGCACTCCAGCCTAGGTGACAGAGAAGACCTGTCTTAAAAAAAAAAAATCTGACGTTTTTCCTCCGTCCCCAATCCTTCCCCTTAAAAACTATACAGACAATATTTTCTGTATATTTTCTGTATACAGAAATACAGTAAAATTTCAAGGGCATTGTGGACTGTTTAAAGTTCATTATTCAGTAAGAAGATTCAAGGCTTTTTTTTTTTAAATCAGACTCCCAAAGGGATCTCTGACCCCCAAATTATAAGAGCCCTGCTCTAAGGTCAGCTTGAGCAACGATTCTGGAGAGCTCTGTGAAAAAGCCTGCCTGCTGATCTTGGCTCTGCCCCTTGAAAGGGTGTTTCCCTTCATTGAGCCACAGTTTTCTCACCTATAAAGTAAGGATAACGTTAATCCCAGCACTTTGGGAGGCCGAGGAAGGCGGATCATGAGGTCAGGAGATCGAGACCATCCTGACCAATATGGTGAAATCCTGTCTCTACTAAAATACAAAAAGTTAGCCAGGCATAGTGGCGTGCACCTGTAGTGCCAGCTACTCGGGAGGCTGAGGCAGGGGAATCTCTTGAACTTGGGAGGCAGAGGTTGCAGTGAGCTTAGATCATGCCACTGCACTCCAGCCTGGCGACAGAGCAAGATTCCATCTCAAATACTAATAATAACAATAAGGATGACAATACCTATCCTGTCAACACTGTAGAATTGTTTGGAGAATTACACTGTAAGAGAGGTGAAAGTTTTTTGTAAATTGTAAAGCGTTTTATAAGAGTGATCAATCAGCCAGCTCCCTTTCCCATTTCTGAAGCCTGAGGGATGGTGACAACATCAGGCTAGAGCTGGCAGAGTTCCTGGTACCACACATTACTGGACCCCAGTAATGTTGTCTCTTACAAATGGGTGACACTCTCCCTCCCGTGGGACCTCTTTGAGGCTTCCTCCTGTTCCACTGTTCCAGGCCCATAAACAGCACTTCCACCGGAACTCTCTGCTCCCTGCGGCGCCCTCTTCTACTCAGGATGCTGACTGAGCCTGCCTGCTGACTGGAACAGTCGCATGCTCATTCATCCACTGCTATTCCACAAGGTAGCCCAGAGTAGTCAGGGAGGAAGGACAGTATCATCCGTCCCAGCCTGTGGTCCGCTCCGTGACACTCCTAATTTCTCAGGCCACATGTCTAAAATCAAGGTTCAGAAAACATGAACCTAGGACTCATTCCCCTTGGGATGCTGTCAGATTGAGGGCATGCAGAGACAGGCATCTGCAGCTTGAGAAGGCGCCAGGACACACACTCACACACACACACACACACACACACACACATATACACACACACACACACACACACACAGTCAGAGTTGCCCAGGAAGGGCCTGTCTGTCACAGGCCTGGCCTGGCCTGCATGGCACCGAGGCGCTACATCAAAGGAGAGCAGCGGAGCTGGTGATTACTTGGGCATGTGGCTCACCTTCCTGCCGGTATTTTCCCTGACAAGACTTTACTTGCCACCCACATTTTCCTCTCTGGTAAGAGAGGATTAAAGGTTCCTCACTCTGCTCCTAACTAAAGCTCTCACCACTCCAGGAATACTACTGTCTGCAATTCCTCCTCTCCCCCAACCTGCCTGCCCAGTCCTTGGCTCTGTCACTCTAGGATGACCCCAGACAACCCTCCCTGGGCAGTGGTGATGACGCTGGAGGGTGTGGACCAGAGCCAGCAAACCCCAAAATGTTGAAAACCCCCTCTGGTGCCTGGGAGTTTTCACTGAGCAGTTCCTGGGAGTGATGGCAGCTTCCATTGCCTTTCCCAGGCATTCCAAAGCCTTGAACTAGAGGGATGGGCTGACAGGCCCCCAAGAAGCAAAAACATGGTGCCCAGAGGGCCCAGAGAGAGGGGATGTGGTTGTGAGCCAGATGGGAGCTGCGCGATTCCCCGTGCAAGGGAACACGGAGATCCAGGCCTTGACTTTTCCAATATGGTAGCCACTAGCCATATGTGGCTATTGAGCATTGAACTGTGTCTTGTCCTAAGTGATATGTGTCGTCAGCGTAAACTAGACACCAGATTTCAGACTCAGTACAAGACGAAAAAGAATGTAAAATATCTAATTCAAAATGTTTATATTGATTACATGTTGAAATCATGTTTAATAATATATTTTATTCAACCCAAATATATATAAATTATTGTATATATTTGGGTTAAATAAAATATATTACTAAAGTGTTTTATAATTTAAAAATTTTT
>PVKV010027956.1:0-25687 GCA_004027835.1 Alouatta palliata | reverse complement strand
GGGGGGCGGCGGTTGGGCAGCGTCGCTTCTTGGGAGGAGGAGGAGGAAGAGGAGGAAGGAGGGTGAGCGAGGAGGATGGCGGAGTCGGGGCTCCTGACGGTAACCCGGGGCCGATGAGGCGGAGGGTGTGTGTTGGTCGGTTCTTCCTGCCTGCTTTCCTGTCCGTCGAGTAGTCGGGCTGGTTGTCGGTAGGGGGAGGCCCCGCGCGCCCTGACAGGCGCGAGCCGGCGGCGCCGGGGCGAGGCCCCAGGGGCCGGGGCCCTGGGAGGCGCCGCCGCTTTCCTGGGTGCTGTCTCCTTGAGTGCGGGGCCCTCGGAACCGGCTCGCGTGGAAGCCCGCAGCCTGGCGCGAAGAGAGGCGGCCGGCTCTGACAGTGGCCGGGGCTGGGCCTGCGGTGGCGGCAGGCGGCCGGGACAGCGCCTGGGCGAGGGCGAGCCGCGGCGAGGGCGCGGGCCAGGGGCGCCCGGCGGACGGTTCCGCCCTTCTCGGCCCCCGGCGGTCCCGGGCCCAGCCCACGGGGTGCCCAGGTCGTGTATATCGTTGGCGAGGGCCCGGGCTCAGCGGCGGTCATACAGGGTGGGGTCTCTCCGCGCCCCCTCCCTAGAGCCCACCGCGGTCTCCGGTTCTCCTGTCCCTAAGAACCCGGAGTGGAGAGTGCTGGATCGGCTCTGGGTGTGTTGCCTGGCGAAGCGAGTTGTAGCCCTTCGAGACCGCCTCGTAGAACATGCCCGATGGCAACCTCTCTCCGTGATAGCCCAGCTTTTAGGGAGAGAGCAAAACTAGTCTCGCTCTCCCGACTCCCCCAGGCTCTTAACACAAGAGGCTTTGGGGCAAGACGATTTTTTCCCCCAGCCCCTCAATATCCATTGTTTTTGTACCATCCCCCACCCCCCATGCCTAGGTGGAAGAGTAATGACTCCAAAGCATTAATTTGCCTTTCTTTCTCTTTCTTTCTTTTTCCTCTTTTTCTTTTCTTTCCTCTCTCCTTTCTTTCAGCAGGCAGTTTGTGTTATTGTGGAATTGTGGATTTTCAAACAGGTGGAATAAATAACCGATTTGGGAGCTAGAAAGAAGATGCTTTGTGTGTGTGTTTAAGCCCTTGCAGTTGGCCGTTTGATTTTCTTGTCTGTGTTGATTTGTATCGTAATGGGGGTGATGAGAATAAAAGAGGAAGCACTGTTTTGCAACCTACCCAAAGAAATATTTTCGAAGTCTCTGGGGATGCTGAAGCAAAATTAGGTTGCAGATGTGGACTGTATAGTATTTGCCTCCAGCGTAATAACTACCAGCAGTGTCTAGGCTTACACCTGTGTCATTTCGTATACTCCTCTTAGATACCAGGTGCATCTAGTTTCTTCTCAAGAGGGACTACTGTATCAAAAGCTTTTGGTTACCTTTTTCCAGAATTCTAAGGTACATTTGTGTAACCAAGTGTTTTTGTAACTAAATACAGCATCACCACTGAAAAATAGTTTAAGACCTCAGTTTATTAGTGTACTAATCTTTACCCTCACCCTCCATGCCATGGGCTGTACTTGAAGAGACTTAGCTATTGCATACAGTTTGTAACATTCAGTAGGGTTATATTTATAATTTGAATTTATCAAGTGTTGATGTTTTGCTGTGTGACAGTGAAAAGAATTTTAGGAATAAAGTATGCAAATGACCATTCTCCACATATGGAACTTAGACTGAGTATGAGAAACTTTTATCTTTATTTAGACATTAAATATATTGTAAACTTTTCATGTAATTATAAGTATCTATTTGAAAAATAGTCAAAAATAAAGACAAAACTTAATAAAGGCTTTGTAACTTTCAAATGGCTGAAATTTAATAAAAAGCTAACATCTAAAACAATATTGAAATCCTGGTTTGAAATTACGGACATAACCCTGTCTTTAAGGGTACTGCGTTTTCCCTAAGTGCTTGTTCAAATTTATTTTTAGTTTATAGTTTTTATGGGTACATAGTAGGTGTTTATGGGTTATATGAAATATTTTGATATAGGCATACAATGCATGATAGTCACGTTAGAGTCAATGAGGTATCCATCACCTCAAGCATTTACCCTTTGTGATACAACAATCCAATTATACTCTTATTTTAAAATGTACAATTAAATATATTGAGTATGGTCACCCTGTTGTGCTATCAAACACTAGATCGAATTCATTCTGTTTTTTATATTTATTAACCATCCCCATTTAACCCCTTCAGTTTTTGAAGAAATAGCTACATTTATCGTAAAAGTTGACATTTGTTTTCTGGTCACTCATTATTTTTAAGTTTAAAAATTTTCTCAAATTATGGATTAAAGAATGATGTTAAAATATACATTAATAGTTTGCAGCTAGATTTGTTTGTTTTTTAAACTACAGTATTCAGGAAGATCATCCGAGCTGTTTTTCTGGCAGTTGTAGCAAGTAAGGGTTATACATCAACTTGTGAACTACAAGCCAGTTGGAAATTTGAAACATTTCATGTTTAAATAGAAACACGAAAATTACAAATTCCTTTGTCACACTTGCTGGAATTAAGCTTCTAATATGTTACTGTTTTTTTTCTGTGACTTGGGTAAGGGAAAAATGATTTTTCTCCCTCCACATCAGAGAGACATAAACTGGAACTCTATGTGGAATATTTCCAAAGTTGACTTCTGAATAGTGGTTGGCTTATTTATTGCCTTGGCTTACTTGTATGAATTAGGGAGGAAGGGTGAATAAAGTTGAAATTCTTTAATATACAGGTGGATAAATTATAGTCATATTTGTCTTGAAAATATGCTCATTTTCAATATTTGTTGTACAATTTAATATTTTTGGAAGACTGTTCTTTAAACCACTTAAATATTTTGGGGTTTTTTTTTGGTAAAAATATTTAAAAATCTGTGTTTGACTGAAAGATATAAACTCTGTATGTAGATAAAAGGATACATATTTTTGGAGGCTGAAGATTAAGTGAAATAATTTATCTTTAGAATTTGGTTTACTGTATCTTTCATGTAGCTTTCATGTATAAAAAAGTATAAGATTTCTGCTTATCACAAAAGATTTAAAAAAACCCAAAACAATAAAAAACAACAAAACACGTTAACTCACAAATCCTTCAGTGAATTCTGAGATTTATAGCTTGAACTTGGAAAAATTCTGCTACTTGTTTATAAAATATCAATTAACAGGAAATTTAGATATATATGGGATATTTATTTCATGCATTATGTTATGCATTAGACATATAATTTGGCTGAGTCTTTCTTAGACTAATTTATGGGCATTTATCATCTGCTCTCCTTGTAATCCCCTATTTTAACTGCTTAGTCTTCTGATTTTTGTTTCATTTACTTGTTACACTGTATCAAAGTTGTGCCCTGTAGATCTTTTTTGAAATATTTTCTCTTAATATACTAGTTAAATTTTTATGTTTTCCAGCTCTCTAAACTGACTTTTGAAATCTGAATAATTTCTGAATTACAGATGACCTATGGCGTGGTTGAACTTCATATATTATAGTGTTCTTAAAAGTGCTTGTTAATCATTGCAGGTTGAAACAAACATGCATAACTCTGAGAAACTTTTATGTTCTAAAATACATAATTGAATTACTTTAAGTTAATGTTCATTCTGGTTTTGTTTGGTATTTTCCCCCTGGCTTTCAACTTTTTAATACAGCATCTTTAATTCAGCAAAGCAAAGTTTATACACACAAAAGGATATTCTAATTACCAACGATCCTTAAGCATTTGAGATGATGGTAGCATATGTGCTTCTTGAGAAAGTATGCAGTTCCCATTGTCAAGATTTAAAAGAAAACTAATTCAATTTCACACTGTATATCTCCTTCCAACTTCTCTAAAGGTCATAACTGATTGCAGAAAGTAGTATATAATCTAAAAGGTAAGGATTCATTTATGAGAAAGAACGAACATACTGCTTGTAGCTAAAACATTACAAGAGACCTTCAAAAAGGCTGTAATTGGTCCCCATGTGAAATGAATGAAATATTTTTATAAGTTATTTCTGCATGACTATCTTCTGTTTATAGCACCAGGAAGACTTTTTTTGGGGGAGCTTTGAGATGGAGTCTCGCTCTGTTGCCCCGACTGGAGTGCAGTGGCGTGATTTTGGCTCACTGCAACTTCCACCTCCCAGGTCCAAGTGATTCTCCTGCCTCAGCTTCCCACGTGGCTGCGATTACAGGTGCAGGCCACCATGCCTGGCTAATTTTTGTATTTTTAGTAGAGATGTGGTTTCACCATGTTGGTCAGGGTGGTCTTGAATGCCTGACCTCATTATCCGCCGCCTTAGCCTCCCAAAGTGTTGAGATTACAGGCGTGAGCCACTGTGCCTGGCAGCGCTAGGAAGACTTCTAATGTTTAAATACTTTATTTGCCCTCAATTACTATTTAAAAGTCCTATAATTTTAAATCTGACAAACGTAGATCTTTTTTTCTTTTTGTTCTAATGTCTTGGAGGTAAAGTGGAAATGGCCTGTTCTGACACATAATTTCTAGAACTTGGAGTTAATTTGATCAGTTAGATTTGAGTTTTCTCAGTTTCCAATTTTGTGTTGTATAACACTTCTTCCTGCTTTCAGTACTTTCTCAGTCTTGCAAATAGTCTTTATTTTTCAATTTTGTTCTATAAATATTTCTTACTACAGTTTCACATTCACCAGTGTCATGGAACTTCTGCTCTGTGTGTGTGTTCATGTGTGTTGCAGGCTCTGAATACAGAGATAAATGTTTCCTTCTTTCTATAAGTTCAGAGTTTGTTGTATGAACTGGTTAATTGTTAAACAATGTGACACATGCTTTAACAGCAGTATACGCTGGCAAACTCAGATGAGTTAAGACTCAGACTGCATGCATGTATAACTGGCAATTCCTGTTGGAGGATAGGACTGGAACTAACTCTTGAGGAATATGTAGGATAGGGGAGAGTAGTAAAAGCAGAAAGATTAGATATGTTTGGCTCCACTTGGACAATTAGAGAAGAACAACAGTTTGGATTTAAGTCATATGGTAGACTTTGATTAACGCTTATGTTATTAATAATGTTTCTTGTGTTCCTAATTTTATTTGGGCTTTGAGCTGCAGACCTGTATTAATGTTGAGCTATTCCAAACTATTATTTAAACTTTACCTTCAATACCTGGTAAAGAAAAGAAAAGGAAAAAATTTTACCTATGTTATTTTTCATTAATATTTTAATTAAGTACAAGGAGAATATGTCAGCCTAATGTGGGAAATAATACCCAGGCTTAGAACTTGGATAATGATAATGTTTCAAAATCATACTTAAATATCTTTTCTCCGCATTTATGTATCATGTTAAGAGTAATATTTATGAACTTTCTTAGCATTCATGGTAAAGTGTTTTTTTTTTGTTGTTGTTTGTTTGTTTCTGTATAATCATTTAAAATGTACTCCTTTGAGTACACTTTAAAAAACATTTTCCATACTTACTTGACAGTGCCACTCTTCAGGCAAATCAGACTGTATGGTCAGCTGTTATGTCCTGGAAGAAGGCTTTGTATGGTCTTGTATGATTTAAAAATTCTCTGAACTTGAGAATTTAGTAGTTTTTCACACAGCATTTTTTTTTTTCAAGATAACATCTCGCTCTGCACCCAGGCAGTGGTGCAGTCATGGGGCTCATTGCGGCTGTGACCTCCCTGGGCTCAAGTGATTCTCCCACCTTAACCTCTCTAGTAACTGTGACTACAGGTGCATACCACCATGCCTGGCTAATTTTTCTGTTTTTTGTAGAGACTAGGTTTTGCCATGTTGCCCAGGCTGGTCTCAAACCCCTGAGCTCAGACAGTCCACCTGCCTTGTCCTCTCAAGGTGTTGGGATGACAAGTGTGAGCCACTCTGCCTGACCCTTCATGCAGTATAATTTAATAACTTGTAACAGGGCGTCGTGAGGCCCAATTTTGATGTCCCAAACTCCATTCCCTGCAAAGCGCCATAGTTTTCTATGTTAAAACACTCTTATTTGCATTTTTTGATCCAATTATTTTTATTAAAAAAATTTGAGAAATTTATTTATATATTCATATTTTAGCTATTGCCTTAAACTTGTTGTTACACCTCATTTATCTTGAGATTACTCATTAGGACGCTAAAACTTTCTAGTGTCATCTGCTTGATTACTACCTCATGTACTCTTCACATGGCTAAACTCTAATCACCCTTCAGGCCTCAATTTTGTGTCCCATCCTGTGGGAGACCTTCCTTTGATCCCTAGTTAGGTTCTTTTCTTTTAAGGTATCCAAGCACTTTTACTTCCTCTTTTATAACATTCACTATTTTTGTAATATGTTTGATGTCCATCTTTATTGCTAGACTGTAAGCCTCAAGATGAGCATTGAGTATGTCTGTCTTTTACTGTTCCACCAATAAGCAATGTCTAGACCTTGTAGGCTCCAAGTAGAAAATCAGTTTTAGATTAATAGTCTACAGCCCCAAAACAAACTGAACAGGCCCAAAGGAAAGTCAAAGAGATGTCATAATCTTGTTTTGAAACATGCATTTTCTGTTCTTAAAGTCCTTCACGCTTTAATTCAGGCATTTTTATTCTCACATAATGTACAGTTTTTAAAAGTTTGGTAACCAAATGTAAAAAGAACTGAAGTTACTCCTAGAGGCAGAAGAGAGTTGAAAATAAGAGCAGAAGTAAAACAGTCAAAAGGCAGACGCAAGGCATTTTGTAAAAACACCAGTTTATAGCAACTTAATGTTATGACAAACATACGTAGAATCTTTCAAGACACTGTTTTATACATAGAACAGTATAAAAAAATGATCTAGAATTATGAAGAAGAGGTTATTGGATAGTAGTAAATTTTGTTAAAGATAACATAAGACCATGTATTTCGAAAAAAAATGCCATTCAATATTAAACAATTTAAAACTCACTCTGTTAAGCTTTTCTTACTGGAAAGGTTTGCTTAATGAGGTAAAACATAGTACGTACCAGTATTTATTGAACAAAATAAGTTGAAACAATTACTGGAAAGTACTGAATCAGTGCAGTATAATATACCACCTTATAATTTGTAGAGGTAGATTTTATATTTACCATATGTTTGTTTACTTTGCTATGAAATATGTAAAATTGAGTAGCAACATGGTTTTCTTGATCCACTTTTAATGAGAACATAACCTTTTGCATTGATAAGATAAAATAGCTTAACTATTTCAACTTTGATTCTGTTAAAGAGACTAAGCTTCAATTTCTTGCATTTTCTGGTCACCTGGACTGGGAAAATTAGGTTCAAAGTCATAGTTCTTTGCTAAAAGTATGTGGTGTCTGACAGATTGGGTGACCTGAAATAGATTATATTTAATTCAGTTTGGGTTTGTATATATCTGGGATATATAATTTAAAATTTCACCAGAGCTTCAGTTCTGGTTCAAATTACATTTTATTTTAATATTGTGATCTCTTGAATTCTATGACTATAAGAATAGGTAGGAGAGCTAGTTATTTTGCTCCTAAAACAAATACTGGTTTATCAATCATGTGCTAATTGCAACTCTAGACTTATATAAATGGGATGCTTATATACTAGGCAGCTTAAAATAGTAAGGTTTTATGATTGAATCTTGAAGACATTTATTTCTGTACTTTGGAAGTAGTGATTTGAAATTCTTAATACTAGAAAATGGCCTAGTTTCAGAACACCCACTGAGCAACTGTGGGAACTCAGTATGCTAAATGGCTGGTAGTGCTGCAGTATTTTTTAAATTTTCCCCACCTCCTGTTATGTAATAGCTTATAGTAGTACAACAGAATATGAGTATTTGGGACAAGAACAAAGCATATAGAAACTGCAAAATGATGTGAGATTGTGTCAGACTTTGTGTTAGGCACCTTAAGATATTCTGATATAATGATGGTTAGTGAATGTTTGAAATAAATCAGGCGGTAATAAGGCTTAGGTTGTAAATAAGGCTCATAAAAATAATTATTTGGGGGCTTGAGAAAAACGACTTAAAATAGTCACTATTTTTAAAACAGAACAGTCTTTTATTAGGAAAAGTTTGATAACTGTTATAAATATTCCTATGATGCTTTTGTACAATACTTAAAGCTTTTAGTGAAAATAATTTTTATTTAAATATTTCCCCTGGCCAACTGTGGGGGCTCATACCTGTAATCCCAGCACTTTGGGAAGTTGAGGTGGGTGTATCACCTGAGGTCAGGATTAGAGAACAGCTTGGGCAACATGGCGAAACCCTGATTCTACTGAAAATACAAAAAGTAGCTGGACTTGGTACATGTTTGTAGTCCCAGCTAATCGGGAGGCTGAGGCAGGAGAATTGCTTGAACTTGGGAGGCAGAGGTTGCAGTGAGCCAAGATCACACCAATGCACTCCAGCCTGGGCAACAAACAGTATGGAACCCAGACTGTTGTGCAACGCAGTCATTGTAGCATTGTTCCAGCCTATGAGAACCAGATACTGAAATTGATGAGACAGTATTAGAAAGAAATTCACTAGTTCATTTACTTTTTTATTCAGGAAAATATGGTTATAAAGGAATTTGATTGAACATACTTTTACCAGCTTATTAATAAAGGGACCAAGTTGAGCCTACATTAGTTGTAAAAGATAGATTAATATTAAATGTTAAAAGGTTTTACGTTACACAAAAGAGTGGACTGAAATTTGCTTTAAAAATCAGCTGTATGGCAGGCGCAGTGGCTCACACCTGTAATCCCAGGACTTTGGGAGGCTGAGGCAGATGGATCTCTTGAGCTCACGAGTTTGAGACCAGTCTGGCCAACATGGTGAAACCCCATCTCTACCAAAAATACAAAAATTAACAGCGTGTGGTGGCACACATCTGTAATCCTAGCTATTTGGGAGACTGAGGTGGGAGGATGGCTTGAGCCTGGGAGGTGGAGGTTGCAGTGAGGTGAAATCACACCACTGCACTCCAGCCTAGGCAACAGATCCAGACCCTGTCTCAAAAAAAGTCAGCTGTATAACTCTTGGAGAGTTAACGCTGAGTAATACCTTAATGCATAGGAAAAAACTTACCTGGCTTTTTCTCAATTGGAACTCAGTTATACCTGGTATTTGCATGTGTTTATGTGTATGTATATAAATACCATAATATAACAACAATGATCCTGTGGCAAGGTCTTCAGGATTTTTGTTTTATCAAAGAAAGCTGAACTTGTTTAATATAATTGAAGTTTTTTTATATTTTGTTATATTCAATTTATTTGAAAATTGATCATCTATAACCAGTAGATTCAGGTGGTAAAAATAAAAATTTTTCATTAGCATATCTTATGACCATTATCCAGTTTTTGTAACTAATTATTCAAATTGATAATATTTGAGTTGCTTCCAAGAACAACTAAAAATCACTGTTGTCAAATAACATTTTTTTATTCCTGGCATTATTTAAAAAACATATCACTTGCTACCTGAAAATTACTACGTGATTTACATGTTTGTGGTACGGAAATTTTTTCATGTCAAAGCTTCTGTAACCTATGTGGGAATCTAATTTTGGGATTTTCTTAATCTGCTCAAACTGCTATAATAAAATACCATAGACCATGTGGCTTAAACAACAGTACGTATTTCTCACAGTTCCGAAGGCTAGAAAGTGCAAGATCCAGTTGCCAGCTGATTCTGTTCATGGCAAATGAAGAGTCTTTTACAGATGGTGGTCTTCCTACTGTATCAGAAGTTGGCAGAAAATGTGAGAGAGCAAGTTCTCTGGTCTCCTTTTACAAGGATATTAATCCCATTATGAAAACCCCACTCTTGTGACTTCACCTAAACCTAATTACCTTCCAAATGTCATACTCAGAAGATAATAGGTAGTACATACCTGTTGAGAATTGTAGGGTTGTGTTTAATGTGTTAAATTAAAAAAATAGTCTTTCTTTATATATATTAAAAAATAGAAGCAAGAGCTACCTTTCAATATTTTGAGTAACTTCTGATGGGAAAAATTCCTATTACCATTAAATTAAGTTGAGTATGGCTGCTTATTATGTTTCTTTTGATTTTATATGAGAAGAATTTTGCTTTGTGATATTTTAAAAAATGTAATACAGAGATAAATGAGATTATATTTTTAAAACTCAAAATATGTAAGTTCTGTTTAAAAAACCAAATGGTCAGGATAGTAGATAAATAGTTGAATGTGGAGGTCTTTCTCTGATGTCTCAGAAACGGACTATATAAATGTAGGAAAGGCCAGTTTTATAATCATGGCAACTTACTACTGACTGATTTTTGGATATAAGATATCTTGAGACCATATATTCCTAGTCTTGTTATTGATAGTGCATTTATTTTTATTTTTTTTCTGACAGTTTCTGATAGTTAACAGAGTGAGTAATGGAAAAGATTTATAGTGAAGAAATGTTTGGGTTTATATGTACAAAAAAGTAGTAAATTTAACATTTTTTTAGCTTAAAAGACCTGAAAATCTTTTTTTCTTTGAAAATACTATATTGAATATTGTAGTCATCTTAGTGTATATAGCAGTTAAATTTTCTCTTTTGCTTTATACTGGTAATTAACTAGCCTTTTTTTTTTTAATTGCCAATTTGCATAGGAAATGAAAAGTGTATCTTGGGAATACTTAAGTTGTGTATGGCATGTTTGGAGTTCCTTGGCAAGAAAGGCAATTTTTAGCAAATATTCACAAGTAAATCTTTTTTTTTTTTTTTTTTTTTTTTTGGTAGTGTTTGTGTGGCATTAAAACTTTTCAGATAATTTTTGGTCAAGGTATTTGACGTTTACCATTATGTCTTAGTAATTTTGAGACTATTAAATCCGCTCTTCCCTACCTTGCCTTTTATCTGGGAGACTTTGGTGAATAATTTTGCCATTTATGCATATCGTGAGTTGAAGTGTTGTACAAGAGAGTTGTAATCCCAATTATGGTTTATATTGTGGGTTGGGTGAACAGGAATTTTCATTTCTTTTCTCTAAACTCTTGTTTTCCTAGAGTCTAAATTACGTGTCAAGTCTTTTGCTTTCCCATCAGAAGTAATGCAGATTTCCTAAGAAACTCCATTTGCTACTATGTAAAATAAATCAATCCCATGTCTCTCCATGTCTGCCCAAAGTATTTCATTTTGCTTCCTTACCAAGGAGGGAAAAAGTTGAATGAATGAATTTGAAGATGCTGTGAGTTGTGGACTCTTGACATAATTCTAATTAAATGAACCGGTGTAGAACATTTTATTTTATTTTCATGGACAGCCTTTATCCTCTGTCCTACCTCAGGTTCGCTTTTGCTGCTTAAAGATGTGCTTTTCCATTTCTCTGTAAACAGTAACATTTCTTTGAGCATGTTAATTTTGGGTGTTTTCTTATTCTTTGGACCAATATTTTAGTCTTCTAATTTTGAAAGTTCCTTTTTAAATTCTTAAACTGCCAAATTATATAGCTTTACATGATTTAGGTGGGAGAGCTCTTTATTTAAAAGAATAAGAAGGCTTTACATTTTAATAAATAATAGGAAATACAGTTGAAATCTTGTCATTTTTAGGTATTCATGTCAAAATTTGAGTGACCTGGAGTTAATTTTAAGTAGGAGATAGGGGAACTCCATGCATGAGGCAAAACCTTGTTTATTGTTTATTTATCATGTTAGCCAGTGTTTATTGAGCATTTATTGTGTGCTCAATAAAAGGTTCATAATATTTTTTATGTTGTAGAGTACCTTATAGAGTAAAATTGCTTCTTTATGTAATGAGCATGCTGTCTAGAATGGCAGATGAAGCCAAATTAACAAGTATTTATTGTTCTTTTAATAAATATAAGTGTTACATATGCTAAGTATTGTCCTAAGTACTAGAGTACAGCTATGAAAAAGACAGTAGTGTTCCTATTTTCCCATTACCTTTAAATGAGAGAGACAGACAACTAACCTGCCAGGTCTAATAATAGTATGATAGATGTTCTGTTAGGGGGAGTTTTAAGTGGGAACACCGAGGAGGTGATATGCAAAAAAGCTTTTAAATAATTAGGAAACGCTTCCCAGACCTCTAAGCTGAGGTCTGAAGAGTAAGTAGGAGTTGGCTCAGTGAAGAATTGTAAATCTTTGTTTCTGGCAGAAGAAAATAGCTTGTGTAAGCCCTAGACACAGGAGATAGAAGACTCTGCCATGGGATGTGAAAGAAGTTCATGTGACCATAATGCAAGATGGGAAATAGTAAGAATTGTGACAAAAGTAAGCAGGGGCCAGATCTTCAAGACATGTTAATTACCATGAAGAAATTTGGGTTTAATCCTGAGGGCCTCTCTCAGGTCTTTTAATTGGACATTAACCTGATTAGATACGAGTGTTTGAAAGAACACTCTAATCACAATGCAGTGATTAAAGAACGCAGTGATTAAGTTAAAAATAGGATGGGGAAGTGGTTATGGTGAGACCAGTTAGAAGACTATTTAGAAGAGAGAATTTGGTATACCTTGTAGCAGGGTAATGGCAGTGAGAATGAAGAGAAGCCAATGGAGTTGAGAAATTGGTGAGACCATTTAGAAAACTATTTAGAAGAGAGAATTTGATATACCTTGTAGCAGGGTAATCGCAGTGAGAATGAAGAGAAGCCAATGGAGTTGAGAAATTTGGGGAGAAAAATTGATAGGATTTGGTGATTGTCAGAATGTAAATATTGAAGGGGAGAGAGAATTCAGGATGACACCTGGATTCCTGGCCCCCTTTCACCTTTTTTGGTTGATACCTGCTTAGATGTTACCTTTTTTAAGAAGCCTTTCCTGATTCCCCTAACCTCCAAGGCTAATTCAGGTACCTTCCCTTTGTGCTTCAACAGCACCTACTTGATTTTTTTTTCTTGCTTTACTCACTTGTATATAAGCTTTCAGGCAAATATTGTGCTTTATTGTATGCTTTGCACCTTGCAAAGTGCAAGATATACTAAATGCATGACACTTAGTATAAATGTTGACCAAATGAAAGATATACTTTTTATATTTTTTATTTATAAAAATTTAAATATTTATAATGGAGAAAATTGGATTTCTGAACTGCTAATATTCAAAAACTTGTTTTACAACTTCAGAGTGAGTCATATCACGCCGTGTACTTCTGAATGCCACTTGTAAAAACAGTTTATATTGTAATTCTGGCTGGAAGTAGTAGATATATTAAGTTTTTTAGGGGTAATCCTAGACTAAATGATCTCTGATTATTCTATTGACCTCATATTATGCTTTCAGGTTTCCTTCGTAGGTAAAGTCTTAATTGGCTTTATCCTTTATCAGTTTAAAAGTAAACATAACTATCAGTGTTACATATATTTTGTTTCAAAATGAAAGTAGCTTTCTTTCTAATTATGAAAGGAGTGATTGCTCATTGTATATTTTTAAAAGATATACATACAGAGATAAAAAGTGAAAATCACCTGTAATTGAAGGATAGCATTGCCAGCATTTTATGGATGTTCTTCCAGACTTTAAAAGTTTTATGTATATTTGTGATTATTTATATATGATTAAGTTAAAAGAAAAATCAACAGGAAATATTTACGTTTGTACAAGACACGGTATTATTATCATTCACACTAAGAATCTTAATAGCCTGTATGTAACCAAATAAAGCAATAGAACTGAGATACTATGCTTAATTTCTTACAGGAGAGCAGGCAGGTAACATAAATGAGTGAACCCAGTAAGGGAAATGTATGAGGTGGCTGAATTGGAGAGCACTTGGAGAGGGTAGCTTCTTTTTTATTTTTTATTTATTTTTTATTGTACTTTAAGTTCTGGGGTACATGTGCAAATCATGCAGGATTGTTACATAGGTATACATACACATGCCATGCTGGTTTGCTGTATCCATTCCCCGTCCTCAATATTAGGTATTTCTCCTAATGTTACCCCTCCTCAATCCCCCCACCCCGTTATCCCTCTCCTAGACCCCCCATTCCCCATCAGGCCCTGGTGTGTGATGTTCCCCTCCCTGTGTCTATGTGTTCTCATTGTTCAGCACCCACTTAGGAGTAAGAACACTCAGTGTTTGGTTTTCTGTTCTTGTGTCAGTTTGCTGAGAATGATGGTTTCCAGCTTCATCCATGTCCCTGCAAAAGACATGAACTCATCCTTTTTTATGGCTGCATAGTATTCCATTGTGTACATGTGCAACATTTTCTTTATCCAGTCTATCACTGATGGGCATTCCAAGTCTTTGCTATTGTAAACAGTGCCGCAGTGAACATACATGTGCATGTGTCTTTGTAATAGAATGATTTATAATCCTTTGGGTATATACCCAGTAATGGGATTGCTGGGTCAAATGGAATTTATATTTCTAGATCCTTGAGAAATTGCCACACTGTCTTCCACAATGGTTGAACTAATTTACACTCCTACCAACAGTGTAAAAGCGTTCCTGTTTCTCCATATCCTCTCCAGCATCTGTTGTCTCCAGATTTTTTAATGATCTCCATTCTGACTGGTGTGAGATGGTATCTCAGTGTGGTTTTGATTTGCATTTCTCCAATGACCAGTAATGATGAGGCTTTTTTCACATGCTTTTTGACTGCATAAATGTCCTCTTTTGAAAAGTGTCTGTTAATATCCTTTACCCACTTTTTGATGGGGTTGTGTGTTTTTTTCTTGTAAATTTGTTTAAGTTCTTTATAGATTCTGGATATTAGCCCTTTGTCAGATGGGTAGATTGCAGAAATTTTTTCCCATTCTGTTGGTTGCCGGTTCACTCTAATGATGGTTTGTTTTGCTGCGCAAAAGCTCTTAAGTTTAATTATATCCAATTTGTCTATTTTGGCTTTTGTTGCCATTGCTTTTGGTGTTTTAGTCGTGAACTCCTTGCCCATGCCTATGTCCTGAATGCTATTGCCTGTGTTTTCTTCTAGAGTTTTTATGGTGTTAGGTCTTATGTTTAAATCTGTAATCTGTCTGGAGTTAATTTTTGTGTAAGGTGTAAGGAAGGGGTCCAGTTTCAGCTTTCTGCACATGGCTAGCCAGTTTTCCCAATGCCATTTATTAAATAGGGAATCCTTTCACCATTGCTTGTTTTTGTTAGGTTTGTCTAAGATCAGAGGGTTGTAGATGTGTGGAGTTACTTCTAAGGCCTCTGTTTTGGTCCATTGGTCTATATCTCTGTTTTGGTACCAGTACCATGCTGTTTTGATTACTATAGCCTTGTAGTATAGTTTGAAGTCAGGTAGTGTGATGCGTCCAGCTTTGTTTTTTGTGGTGTGTGGTTTTTTTTTTTTTTCCCTTAGGATTTTCTTGGCTATGTGTGCTCTTTTTTGGATCCATATGAAGGTGGTTTTTTCCAGTTCTGTGAAGAAGGTCAGTGGTAGCTTGATGGGCATAGCATTGAATCTGTAAATTACTTTTGGCAGTATGGCCACTTTCATGATATTGCTTCTTCTTAACCTCGAGCATGGGATGTTTTTCCATTTGTTTGTATCCTCTCTTATTTCCTTGAGGAATGGTTTGTAGTTCTCCTTGAAAAGGTCCTTCACATCCCTTGTTGTATTCCTAGGTATTTTATTCCCTTTGTAGCAATTGTGAATGGGAGTTCGCTCATGATTTGGCTTTCTGCTTGTCTGTTATTGGCGTATAGGAATACTTGTGATTTTTGCACATTGATTTTGTATCCTGAGACTTTGCTGAAGTTGCTTATCAACTTAAGAAGATTTTGGGCTGAGACAGTGGGGTCTTCTAAATATAAATCATGTCGTCTGCAAATAGAGACAATTTGACTTCCTCTTTTCCTAATTGGATACCTTTTATTTCTTTTTCTTGCCTGATTGCTCTGGTCAGAACTTCCAGTACTATGTTGAATAGGAGTGGTGAGAGAGGGCACCCTTGTCTTGTGCCACTTTTCAAAGGGAATGCTTCCAGTTTTTGCCCATTCAGTATAATATTGGCTGTGGGTTTGTTGTAAATAGCTATTATTATTTTGAGGTATCTTCCATAGATACCTAGTTTATTGAGAGTTTTTAGCATAAAGGCTGTTGAATTTTGTCAAAGGCCTTCTCTGCATCTATTGAGATAATCATGTGGTTTCTGTCATTGGTTCTGTTCATCTGATGGATTACATTTATGGATTTGTGTATGTTTAACCAGCCTTGCATCCCAGGGTTGAAGCTGACTTGATCATGATAGATAAGCTTTTTGATGTGCTGTTGGATTCAGTTTGCCATTATTTTATTAAGAATCCTTGCATCAATGTTCATCATGGATATTGGCCTGAAATTTTCTTTCTGTTATGTCTCTGCCAGGTTTTGGTATCAGGATGATATTGGTCTCATAAAATGAGTTAGGAGGATTCCCTCTTTTTGTATCATTTGGAATAGGTTCAGAAGGAATGGCACCAGCTCCTCTTTGTACCTCTGGGAGAATTTGACTGTGAACCCACCTGGTCCTGGACTTTTTTTGGTTGGTAGGCTATGATTTACTGCCTCAACTTCAGATCTTGTTATTGGTCTATTCAGGGATTCAGTTTCTTTCTGGTTTAGTCTTGGGAGGGTGTAAGTGTCCAGGAATTTATCCATTTCTTCTCGATTTACTGGATTAAGTGCATAGAGGTGTTTGTAGTCATCTCTGATGGTAGTTTGTACTTCTGTGGAATTGGTGGTGATATCCTCTTTATCATTTTTTATCACATTTATTCGATTCTTCTCTTTTTTATTAGTATGACTAGAGATCTATCTGTTTTGTTCATCTTTTCAAAATACCAGCTCCTGGATTTATTGATTTTTTTTTTTTTTTGAAGGGTTTTTTGTATGTCTATCTCCTTCAGTTCTGCTTTAATCTTGGTTATTTCTTGTCTTCTAGCATTTGAATTTGTTTGATCTTGGTCTTCTAGTTCTTTTAATTGTGATGTTAAGGTGTTGATTTTAGATCTTTCCTCGCTTCTCATGTGGGCATTTAGTGCTATAAATTTCCCTCTAGAAACTGCTTTAAATGTGTCCCAGAGATTCTGTACATGTTGTGTCTTTGTTCTCATTGGTTTCAAAGAACATCTTTATTTCTACCTTCTTTTCTTTGTTTATCCAGTAGTCATTCAGGAGCAGGTTGTTCAGTTTCCATATAGTTGTGCTGTTTTGAGTGAATTTCTTAACCCTGAATGCTACTTTGATTGCACTGTGGTCTGAGAGACTTTGTCATGATTTCCATTTTTTGCATTTGCTGAGGAGTGATGTACTTCCAATTATGTGGTCAGTTTTAGAGTAAGTGCAATGTGGTGCTGAGAAGACTGTATATTCTGTGGATTTGGGGTGGAGAGTTCTGTACATGTCTATTAGGTCCACTTGGTCCACATCTGAGTTCAAGTCCTGGATATCCTTGTTAATTTTCTGTCTCGTTGATCTGTCCAATATGGATAGTGGAGTACAGCTTCTTTTCAATGCCAGTTGATTTTTGTCTTTAGAAAATACAGAGCTGGGCACAGTGGCATACACCTGTAGTCCTACTACTCTGGAGGCTGAGGTGGGAGGATCTCTTGATCCCAGTTCAAGGCTGCAGTGCACACTGATCGTACCTGTGAAGAGCCACTGCACTCCTGCCTAGACAGTGTAGTAAGACCCTGTCTCTAAACACCAAACAAACAAAAGAAATGTGGATCCAGTCCAGTGATGCCCATATCTTTTGACTTTTTTAAATGAGAAATTTGGACTTTTATATGAGGCTCCCAAAGATTAAATTCTGCCAAATTAAAAAAGCCATAGTGTGTGTTAAGCACAATGTAGCTTTTACCCATATTTTGTATGAATACCACAGACAGTGGAGAAATGGAAAGATTTACACCCTCTTACTAAGATTATATAGATTAAAAATAATTTATCCTTTTTTATACATCAGATTGATGAGAATGATCACTAATTTCTAAGGTTGGGTGAGTATAAATTGATGCAGGCTCTTTTGAAGAACGGAGTTTGGAACAACATACAAAAATTTAAAACACATACTGGTTTTGACCTAACAGTTCTACTTTCAGGAATCTGCCTTCCAGAAATATTAGTCCCTGTGGGTGAAGATTTATGTTCAGTGAAGTATTATATATATATTGGCGAAAACAAGGTTAAAAAATGTAAAGGAAGATAGAAACAACCTAAATATCTGTTGATAATAGGAATGATTAAATTATATAGCCATATCATAAATCAGTCAATGAAAAGATAAAATATATCTGTATTCCTGTGTAGAAAGAGTCTAGAATTTACTATTTGTTATTTATGTACAAAAATTATAATTTATATACATAAAGTTTTATACTATACTGTCATTTTTAATATCTGTATATTGCATAGTGCCATAATTTAGTCTGTTGATGTACATTATTTCCAATGTTTTGCTATTTGTATGCACATTGCAGTGAACACTCCGTTTACATATGTCCTTGCAGTGTTGTTTCCTAAGATATGTTTCTTTTATATTTTATATAGTGACAGCGTTACATATCTGAACTCTGTATAGCTTGAGGACATACCTTTACCGAGAATTTGCTGTTTGTGTGACCCTTGAATTGAGTAAAGGTACCTTAGGCATAGTAGATAGAGAACTAACCAGGAAAGTGGCACTGCATTCAGTTAGCCTAGATTCCTTAAGATTTTTTAAGGTAATTTAGTAGTTTTTGTCTAGTCCATACATGCATGTGGTATAAAATTCAAAAGGTATAGAAAGATAAAGTAAACCTTTCTCCCACTCTAAAACCTCTTCTGTTTAATTTGTGTTCCTGGAAAACTACTATGAGTTTATTCATCCTTCTGCAGATATTTTATGCATATATATATATATATATATATATATATATAAAATGCACATGTAAGTATATATTTAAAAGTTTTTTTGTAGATGGTAGCATACTATACTGTTCGGCAGTTCACTTTTTCTCATTTAACTCTAATAATATCTAACACTTACATGATACTTTGTTCTAGGCCCTGTTCTAGCACGTGTTTTTATATTGATTACTAATCTTCATCACAAGTATGAGAACTAGGTAAATATTACTCCCTTATCATAGAGGAAGAAACTGAGGCACAAACTTTAAATAACATGCTAGTAAGTTGTCAGCTGAAAGGTGAACTCCAGCCTTCAGCAGTCTGGCTACCAAGTCTTTTCTATTATCCCATATGCTATACTGACTCATTTGTTGTTGCCCCATTCTTTTTAATAACTACGTAAATTTATCTAAAGGTCCTGGTTGGTGGACATTTAGGTGTTTCCATATATTGCTGTTCAAATGATGCTAGTGTGAATATCCTTGTGCTTATAAATGCCTGTGTCATTTTGAATATGTAAACCTGTTTCATTTTCCTTTTTTTTGGTGGGGGACAGAGTCTCACTCTTGCCCAGGCTGGAGTGCAATGGTGTGATCTCAACTCACCACAGCCTACACTTTCTGGGTTCAAGCGAGTCTCCTGCCTCAGCCTCCCAAGTAGCTGGGACTACAGATGAATGCCACCATGCCCGGCTAATTTTGTATTTTTAGTAGAGACGAAGTTTTGCTTCGTCGGCCAGGCTAGTCTTGAACTCCTTACCTTGTGATCCACCTGCCTCAGACTCCCAAAGTGCTGGGGTTATAGACGTGTGCCACTGTGCCTGACCCTCTATTTCATTTTCATCCATCCAAATTTGGGGGCTAGAAGAGTCTTGTGTTCATATAGTTACATTCTATTTTGAGATCTAATATGAGACTTTTAAAAAAATGAATGTATTTAGCTCATTTATATTTATTATAGCATTATGGTTATAACCTCATCTTTTATAGCTAATAGACTAGGAGATAAGACTAGATATGTTAACAATTGAAATACACTTAAAGATGTAAAGCAGTACAGTATGAAGATGTTAGCATTTCTCAATCTTTTTACTCTCTCATGTTTTTGTTGGTTATATAAAAACATTGTCAGGAATTGTAATAATTACACTATATTCTGTAGCCATAACCATAATCTTAGATCAATAGGTGGATTCAAATGCTCAAAGTTTGTTCTTTTTGATAGTTTTTTTCTTTTAGATGGCTGAACTTTATCGAGTATGTTCTTAAAGTTTATGAAAACAATATTCCTTATGGTTTTGTATATTTAATAATATTTAACTCTTGGTTTTATACTGGAGATAAATTTTTGAGTACTCTAGATACTGCTTCACTGATTTATTTTTTGAGAAGGAGTTTCGCTATTGTCTCCCAGGCTGGAGTGCAATGACGTGATCTTGGCACACTGTAACCTCTGCCTCCTGGGTTCAAGTGATTCTCCAGCCTCAGCCTCCCCAGTAGCTGGGATTACAGCCCCCTCCTCCCTCATCCCCCCCAGCCCCGCTAATTTTTGTATTTTTTTTTTAGGAGAGACAGGGTTTTACCATGTTAGCCAGGCTGGTCTCAAACTCCTGAGCAAAGTGGTGGTATTATAGGCATGAGCCGTCACTCCCCGCCTGCTTCACTGATTTTTAAGCATTGATTCCATCTTCCTTCACATTTTAAGTTAGTGTTTTTTTTTTTTCTGGCCGAGATTCTCAAAGGGTTCCCCATTTAAATCTTTGAAAAAAAAACAACAGTTTTACTATTGCAGTATTTATCTTCGTTAGTTAGTCTGCATCAGCTTTTCTTAGGAAGGGGTATGTTCTTTTTTAGGGGGAAGAGGGTCCAATCCTGACTCTGTGTTTCAGTAATGAGGTCTGAAAGCTTCAAATGTTTCCAGCAAGGGACTGTTGGGTTTGCTTTTCTGACTGTTACGTAATTTAGAGAACTGAACTGATAGTTTTGAGATTGGAAGATGCAAGCCATTTCCCTGGCTTGAGCTCTTCCAGCATCCATCTTTACTTTCACTGTATTTGGTAGCCCTTCTCATATGGTATGGTTAGGGATATGTCCTAGTTTGTTGAAGATGTGGTTTGTGTTTCTGTTTCGCACTCTCGTCTCCTAGTTGTTTTCAGATATTTTTAAGAGGAAAAGGGGACCATACCATCTTTCTCCTGCCATTTCAAATCAGAAATACTAAGAGCTATGTAGGTCAGTCCAGTTTTGTTAGAATTAAGATAACTTTACTGGAAGGAATAAAATATGTGCTGATGTTTTCTGAAAGCCAAAAATAGTTCATTTATAGAGGCTCTTTTGGATAAATTTTTTTTTTATTAAACAAAATCACAATTTAACATAAGTTTGATTATATCAGTTTGTAGTTATGAAGTCTTGTGCATTAGAAAGCGTTAAGAATGAGACTAGTAAATCTAGAATTAAGAAGTAAGCATGAGACTAGAGACTAACGTTAAAGACTGATAACTAAAGTTAGGGATTAGTTTTAGAGTGCTCATCAGTTCTTCAGTTTGCCTTAGGTGAAGAGTCTTCTTTCAATTGAATCTGATAATTAAACTTTCATGTACTAAATTCTGCTTCTAGAATATTTTTAAGTCCTTTGGCTTAATGAATGTTAGTTCTGGAATAATCTGGTATTCTGAATGGCATCTTGTTTTTCAAGGGAAATGTCCATCTATTTTCCTCACTTAATTGGCACTATATTATTGGAAGAAATTTCTCTTAAATACCAGAATGATAAACTAACTATGTGATAAAATACCTATATGTTAAAAGAAATATGTTTGAAAAATTTTGGTAGCTGTTGGGCAAGCCTCCTTCTGTTCTCTTTTTTGAACATATTCTTATATTCATTTATATTCATGAGTTTCATTTTACCTGTGGCAACTGAGAGAAGCTAAGTATTTTTTCCATCCCATTTCTTTTATGTGACTGTGTATTACTTTCTTAGTCTCAAATACGAAAGCACATCTAGCAGCCTCATGGAAAATTTTAATGCTTGGTAGATTATTGGAGCTTTCAGTTTTTAGCCTTTGTTACTCCAGTTATTGATCATTCCAGTATTTTTTAAATCTTACTTTTCTAATAATTTATAATAATGAAATTTAATCAGTGTTTTGTCTGATAATAGTGCCTGTGTTTACTACTAAATAATTGTACTTTGAGCACTTGAAACACTATGAGATATTGATAGATATTCCCCAAAAAGGTTTTTTGATCCAAATAAATTTGGGATACCTTGTATGTAACAAAATAATTACTTTATGAAGAATGTATAGAACACTAGTAATCTCTGCTATAAAGAAAGTGTAATTACATTGGAAACATATCTCAAACCTATTTGATAATGAACTAAGTTGTAGAAATACATTTTGGGAAATGCTGAGAATGTATTATAGAATATTTTCAGATTGGTGTATTGTTAGGGTATTCCAAAACATGTATTTGCATGACATTTGCTTTTTAATAGGGATAAATGATAATTGCTGTCCCAGGATGTAAATATAATCAGAACATTTAATTATGGTAGTATGTTTTCTATAAATCTGAGAGTTTTTTGACGTGGAAATTTTGTTACAGTTGATTTTCCAGACTAAAAGTAATTCTTACGTGCCTCATATGTATTAAACACCAAAAATTGACCTTCTTTGGAACTCCTTTCTGTTAAGTCTTAGCAGGAGGAATTTTAGAAATCTTGTAGCCCTGCTGACTTATTTTTCAGATGTAAAAACTGAGGCCTGGAAATGTAACTTTTGCCTACGTCACATTGGAACCAAAACCCACAACTGCAGATTTGTTTTTTTAACTGCCTTAAAATTTTTATTTTGTTTAATTTTAATTTTAATTTTTTGAGCCAGGGTCTCACTGTGTCACCTAGGGTGGAGTGCAGTGGCACAGTCATGGCTCACTGTAGCTCCTATCTCTCGGGCTCAAGCCATCCTCTCACCTTAGCCTCCTGAGTAGCTGGGACCATAAGCACGTGCCACCATGCCTGGCTAATTTTTTTAAATGTATTTTGTAAATAGGGTTTCCCTATGTTGCCCAGGCTGGTCTCGAACTTCTAGCCTCAAGCAATCCTCCTACCTTGGCTTCCCAAAGTTCTGGGATTACTTTTGAGCACCTTACTTTTGACATGGAAAGCTGGGTGGTATCTCCACTTAACATGAGAATTGAGGTAAGATATCACATCATCTTTGATGTTAGATTATGAGGTATGTCAAATTAAATATATATAGAACTCAAGTTTCTAGACATCTAGTTTCTCCTTCATTTCTCAGAATCACTATTTTTCTCCTAGCCAAGAGGAAACATAGTTTTAAAATAAGCATGTACCCTTGCCAGTATTACTACTAAGGAATAATCAGTGCTAGTTTTTAAGAATTGGTGCACAGGCCAGGGATGGATGAGTCAGATTTTTTTCTCAGTTGAGCTACGTCATCCCTTCCTAGTAGTAAATTATGGAAATATTTATCCTACTATTAATGGAAAAGTGGGCTTAGATGACTATGAAGTTAATCTCTGAGGCCCTGAATTTAAATTTATAGAATATATATATATTTTTAACATACTTTTCAGAAAGATACCAGCTGAAAATAATTGGCCTCTTGGTTATATGAATTATGCATTTAGACATATTATTGGAAGAAATTTCTTTTTTAAATACCAGAATGATAAAAATTATTAGTGCTATCTGTAGAATCAGGACTGAAATGATAGGAGAAAATAATTTTTTTGAGATAGACATTTGGAATTCTTGTATTTTGTTGGCCACTCATTTTATTCAGTTTCCTAAGACTAGAAAGCAATCCTGCCTTTCCTTAATTTTGTTTCCTCAAAGTTTTTTGGGGTATATGTGTCTAATCTTTACGTTAATTCTAGTGTATGTTCTTCTGTTTCTCCTTCTGTGCCTCTTCCACAGATGTGTAACTCTCACATACCTTTTTTTTTTTAAATAGAAAAAAGCAAATGAATCATATTAGGAAGAAGGCACATCTTTAAGGTTAGGTTCAAAAGTCAACATATGTGTGAAAATAGCGTATAATAAAAATGTTCATTCAGAATCCTCTAAATGCTCAAAGTACATTAACTTGTGATTTTGCATATATCGTATATGTGAGTTAAATTATTTATAATTTTATACAGAGGTTCTATTAACAAATTATTCAGGGTCATGTTCATTTATGAACATTTCAATTTACTGATTCTTTTTGTTTCTTGTCATCTTTATTTACTGTTGATGATTTTATCAGTTCCTTTCTTAGTTATTTAATGGTTTTCTGTTGTCTTTAATTTAGATTTTTTTCTTGGACAAATTGAGGAACTGTCACCATCCACTGAACCTGGCCACTTGGATAATTTTTATATATAATATAAAAAGATATAAATTGTGTCCTCAATACTATAAACTTGGAGAGGGTGTGGAGAAGTTAGAGTTTTTGTATGTGATTGAAATTAAATTTTTATCAGCTTACAACAGGCTATTATAACTACAAGATGTCTTATATATATCGCATGGAAAAAAAACCCTGTAGTAAATACACAAAAGATAAAGAAAAAGCATCTAACTACCAAAAAAAAAAAAAAAAAAAAAAAAAAAAAAAAAAAAAAAAAAAAAAAAAAAAAAAAAAAAAAAAAAAAAAAAAAAAAAAAAAAAAAAAAAAAAAATCACAAAGGAAGACATTGAGAGAGGATGAAAGAAAGAGAGGAACTACAAGATAGTCAGAAAACAACAAAATGACAATGGTAAGTCTTTATCCACAATTACTTTAAATGTTAATGGATTAAGCTCTCTAATCAAAAGACAGAGTTGTTTGAAAAAAACTTTTTTTAAAAAAGATCCTACAGTATGATGCCTACAAGAGATTTATTTTAGCATTAAGGACACATATATGCTGAAAATGAAGAAATGGAAAAAGATATTTCTTTTTTTTTTTTTTTTGCTCCACAATGCTATGTTAAACAACTGGAGGAAAAAGATATTTCATACAAATGGTAACCAGAAGAGAATAGGGGTGGCTATAGACTTTTAAATCAAAAACTGTCACAAGAGACAAAGTCATTATATAATAAAGAAGTCAGTTCATCAAGAAGATATAATAATTGTAAATATGTATACATCCAGCATCAGAGCACCAAAATACTTTTTATAGAGAAAATCCAGATTCTTAAATTTTAGCAGATAGGAACAGTAGATAGTAATACAATAATAAAGACTTTTGTAACCCTCCTTTAGCAATAGATAGATTAGCCAGGCAGAAAATAAATAACAGACTTGAACAACATTATAGGCCAAATGGACTTAACAGACATATACTGAGCATTCCATTGAACAGTAGCAGAATATACACTCTTTTTAAGTGCACATAGAACTTAAGATACATTAGGTCATAAAACAAATCTTAAGAAATTTAAGAAAACTGAAATTTTATCAAGTATTTTTGTAAGCATGAGTATGAAACTAGAAATCAATAACAACAGGAGTAAAACTGGAAAATTCACAAATATGTGGAAATTAACACATTCTTGAACAACCAGTAGATCAAAGAAAAAACAAAAGGGACATTGAAGAGGTATCTCGAGACAAAAGACAGTGGAAACACAACATAGCAAAACTTATGTGAAGCAGCAAAAGCAGTTCTAAGAGGGAATTTTTTGGTGATAAATGTTTACGTTAAAAAAAGATATCAGGCCGGGCGCGGTGGCTCACGCCTGTAATCCCAGCACTTTGGGAGACCGAGGCGGGTGGATCACGAGGTCAAGAGATCGAGACCATCCTGGTCAGCATGGTGAAACCCCGTCTCTACTAAAAATACAAAAATTAGCTGGGCATGGTGGCACGTGCCTGTAGTCCCAGCTACTCGGGAGGCTGGGGCAGGAGAATT